>JADGJU010000040.1:0-21133 GCA_026937265.1 Coelomomyces lativittatus
GATAATAAACAAGTGGATGTGCACCCTCAGTTTAAACTAATGCTGTATACTTCCTATGCTGGATGGGATTTATTACCCTCCTTAAGGGGACATGTAATTCAAGTGTGTTGGTCTACCACCACTCAGGGTTTATTGGCCATTTTGTTGAGAGAAATCACCTTTGCAGATTCTCCTGAGACACTTTCTAAGTTGACTAATCTTACTAGTCAAGAACGCCATTTAAGGAATGAATTGACCATGGTAGAAAATCAAATGTTAGAAGAGTTGAATCAGAGTGAAGGAAACGATCTCCTAAATAACCAAAATCTCTTCAAGAGTTTGTTAGATTCCAAGTCAAAGGGTCAAACGGTTAGTGAGAGTTTAATGACTTCACGACAGTTACAAGAAGAGATGAAGGCACAACAATCAGAATACTTATCCATGCTGACGGAAGTTTCTGATCTATATTTTCTTGTTCGAAAACTTTCTTGGATTCGTCCTCATTATCGTTTTAATTTAAACACGTTTGTAAATTGGTTTAAACAAGCTTTGGCTCTTCATCCTAAACAATCTTCTGAGTCTACGTCTACTTTTTCTACTTCATTTAGGTTGAAAGCAATCTTTACTTCCATTGTTCATATTATTTACCAGCAAACCTCTCTCTGTATGGAATCTTTACATCAACTAATGTTTGGAATGTATTTATTGGTTGCCCTTAAAATTGTACCTCAAGAAGAACTTCAAGTATTTTGTGGATTTGACCTTGGATCTCGTCCAGATGCCTCAAAATTTCCTTCTTGGGTGCCTGAAACTAAAAAAGAGATCTTGAGTCGCTTCGCATGTTGTTTTGACGTTTCAAAATTTTTGAAAGAAGGAAGTGAGAACGCCTGGCTGAAATGGATGGAACGATTATCCGAAACTGTCCCTTGTACATGCTCTCCGTTTCAACAATTATTATTGACCTCTGCATTATGCCCCGATGCCTTATTTACTCGATGGGTAACATTTTTAAATGCAAACCTTCCAGAAGTCGGTGTATCCTCGAATTTAGCAATTACCGCCACTACCATGGCTCTAAGAAGACCGGTTCTTGTATTTGTTCCAGCAGGTGCCAATCCATGGAACGAATTTGATTCAAGTCTCGTGGGTAAAGCGCCTCCATTGATTTTGTCATTAGGCGAAGGAATGGAAAGCCATGTCACCACGGAATTAGAAAAAGTTGTTAAGGAAGGAGGGACTTTAATTTTACAAAATCTTCAAGCCTTGCCTTCGTTTATTCCCATTTGCAACAGTCTTTTAAATGGTTTAGAAGGAAAGGGCATGCACCCAGAAAGTCTTTTACTACTATCGTGTGATGAGGATCAAACACACTTGCTTCCGGTTGAATTGCTAGAACAGTGTTTATTGGTTAGAGTACAAAGAATGGATGGGTTTTATAATCATCTTCAGCATTTGCTTACACTGCCTACCCATCAACAACTACAAGGATTTTTGACTAGTAAAAACCAAGATGTATGTCGTCAGTTACAAAAGTTCTTTTTAGTCTCTTGGTTTCATGCTTTAGTCCAAGAGCGTCGTAGATTTGTTCCACAAGCATGGCATACCAATTATGAATTCGGAATGAATGATTATCAATCGATTTTGAAATATTTAGATCGAGATTTATTGACTTTACAAGGGTTTATTCAATTGATTTATGGAAGTAAAGTCGATGCGCCAATGGATGTACTAAAATTAAGCGTCCTTGTTAAGAGTCTAGTGGATGAAGATGTGCTGGATAAAGAAGGGAAAATGCCATTAAGGAAATTACTCCGAAACTTTGACATGCCTAAATCCAATCAACTTCAAGAATACATGGCTGCCATTCAAAGTTTAAAGGAAGTAAAAGAGCATACGTTATTGCTGTTACCTCCAAATGCCGATGCTACGGTGTATCACTTTAAAATCAAACTCATGTTAGAGTCCATGAAACGTTTATTGAAAAAGGAACCCACCACCCCATCTATGCCTTCTTCAACGATATTGCCATCAACTTCCACTTTGCCTACTTTACATACTTCAGCCATTGTCAGTAAATTTGCAGTGCATTATCAAACCACTGTCCATCCTTTACCTTATACATGTTCCAGTTTGTCCACAAGTAAAAAGCCGTTGCCAATGCTGGCCTTTCTTCAAGCACAGTACCATGCCTTGTTAAGCCATGCCAATCAAATTGAACTACGATTAACTTCTCCAACCATAATAAACGATGAAGAACTGTTGAGTGCTTTAGATATGAATACCACTCCGTATGCATGGCAAAAATGGATTCCAGAACCCAATTTACAATCGTACCCCTCCGTATTACAAGCCACTTCCATGTCTTTACTACATTATGTCAAAACATACGATGCTCATCCTGAAACCTTTCCAACTCCATTACCACTTTCGTTACTTTCATCTCCATCAGGGTTCTTTTCATTATGGCAAGCCATGTTGGGTTCCAGTTCCTCGACTTCCAATGTATCTCAATGGGTTTTATTGGGTACCTTTTCGAAAACCCTTTTGCAGAATAGCTTTTTAACCCAATTTTATTTACAAGGAGCCGTATTAGATCGTGTACCTACCACTCAAGTACAGTACCATACACCTGCGTTCCAACCCTGTGACATGTATTTGAAATTTGACAATGAACCACCGAAAAAATCCATAAGAGTCCCATTGTACAAAGATAGCACCCGAGAGGTGTTGGTAACTGAGATTGTACTTGTAGTAGAGGATCGAGTAGATGCTCAAGGATTAGCTCTATCTGGTTTTGCCTTAGTGATTCATCCTACATAAAGTACTACCCAGTTTATATATATCTAGTTTTTTTCTCTCTCTGAACCATGAATGCTATTTATTATTATTGATTGCTCAAATTTAGAGTCTACAAACATTGATCATTTTCCATGGATGATGATGATTCTTTAAAACTTTTCATTCTTAAGTTTTCAATGATAAAAAAAAACAATCCGTGTTTTCGATTTTGATTTTTCTTAGCAAACGTGGTGTAATAAAAGGTTGTTGAATGGTTTTGTTACAATCTACTTTCTCCATCCAAAGGGTTACTATTGATGAAGTTATTTTCTTTCTCTTTATATAAATAGTTGATTGAAACTTAAGGAATCCATTTGTGAGGTGTGTGTCCTTCTTCATACTCCAACAACAAAAGGCACATAACCCAATATGATAAAGAAAACCCCTTACCATGAGAAATGGATTTCGTTTTTTTTTTAAAAAAAAAAAAAAAAAAACTCATCCTCCATCCTCCATCCCCATGGATTGAATAAACTTCTATTCCATTGATGGCATGAAACACTATTTAATCCACCACACTTTTGAAAGTACAGTTCTTTCATTTAGTTGAGTTTCTTTTTTATCTTTTTTTTTTTTTTTTTTAAATTCTAAACAACTGAATAATAATAAATTTGATTGAATAAGAAAGTTAAACAAAGTGTTTTTTTGTTTGGTTTTGTTGCTGTTTCCTTAAAGAATCCATGAAGAGAGAGTCTCAGCCCCTTACTTACCATATTTAAGTTTATTGTTTATCAAACATGGAATGCTGAAAGATTTGTAAATGAATTTATTATTTTATTGATACATAGATATAAACAACGTTTCTTGTTGTTGTTGTAGTAATAGTTTTGGGGTGGTGAAGGTGAGGGGTGGCGTTAACCGCGTTACTTGTTTTAAGTCCTTCCATTCTTTTTCGTCACTTTTTTTTTATTTATTTTTTTTAAATCGATCTCACCTAAATAAATGGACTTTATAAAAAAAAAAAAAAAAAAAAAAAATATCCAAACCAACCTACATTCTCTCCTCTCCACCAACTCTCCAATACTACCACTTCCCTTCTTCTTTGTTTTTGTTTGGATGTTTAATACTTCGAACAAAAATCCTTTTCTTCTTTTGTTAATTTCTTCAGGTTGATTTATACACTTTCTAAATACATGAATCCTTCCATTTCGACAACCTCTTCAAACACTTTCCAAATGAGTGCTTCTGTAGATACTAAATGGTCTCTTAACCAAATACATACTAACACTCACACTTTATTCTCTGCTACTTCCTTTCAATCTAAAAATTTAGTCAACTTGAAACAAAAAAATTCAAATTCAACTAAACTTTTGAATTCATCGGATCCTGCTGCTTTTGATACATCAAGGCCTACCATCTTACTTAACCCTAATAGAAAACAGACTAAATCACGACTTTTCTTTCCTATTTCTAATGGTAATCAAGATCCACAATCATCTATACTTACTTCTTATTCGTCAAACTTGAACGCTAACATGTCTTCTCCTTCTTCTATGAAGGAGGCTGGGTCATCCAAAATGCAGCAAACTACTGAAGAAAATACAGCATTTTTGGAACGAAATGAAATGAAAATAGGCACTTCTAATAAAAGCATTTCTTCTTTGACTGCCATGGACTCTATTTCGACCCCAACCACTTCTCATTTACCCTATTCCTCTTTAACCTCAAAGTTTTTTCATTGGGTTTCTGAGCATCAAGGCACTTCTGATCTGCCCCCTTTTGTTCAGGATGATCCTATTTGGAATGAAGCCTTTCAGTCTACTTTAAAACAAATAAAATCTCAACCTACTTCAAAACATTATTATCAACGATTATTTAAATGCATTTTCTTGCTCTACTTGAAAAAATTTCTTCCAAAAACGTCTTCTCATTCTAACTCAACCATGAGTTCTATCCAAGTTTCTTCTTTCGATCCTGTCGCTGTACTCGATCAACTCATTCAATGGTATGAGCAATCCCATGATTTGATAGCTACATTGATGGATGCTCCGGATGGTTACTTGATGCTCTCGGATATGACCAAAGCGTTAGCTCCCGTTCATCGAAATCATGCCAAACATTTTTTGGAGTTAGCACATACACATTCCAAAACGGCGTTCATGTTAGACCCTGGCCGAGGTCATGCCAGTGCTCAATTAGGTTGGATTTTATTAGCCAAAAAAGATATTCCCATGGCTTTATATTTTTTACTTCGTGCAAGCTGCAGTGTCCAACCTGCATCCACCATCGAGGTGTTACATAGTTACTTCCGAAGAATTCTATCCCCAATTACCAATGAAACCTCGACTTCCCTTCCCTCCGCTTCCTTAGCACTAAGTAAATTACTAGGTCATTTATATACAAAAACAAGTTTGGACGAAACACCTTCCTTGATGCGAGCATTACAAACACCCTTTCCTTTATCTTATTCCTTCATTGCCATTTTCTTAGAAACGTTACTTCGTTCCCATCCTCATGCTCATGGGTTTGCCATGAATTTTTTTTGGCATTGTTTGTGGACCTATGCAAGGGCTCATGCTTTCCTTCCATTATGTGCCATGTCTTGGCATTTGCATCATTTACCATTCACTTACCATGACGTTCCTGCACAGGATCAACCCTTGGCCATTTCTGCATTTGTTCAACTGTGCGATTACTTGAACACCATGCCTCAAGCTTCGTTGCATGATGAAGAACAAGAAGAAGACGAAGACGACATTTCAACGTTTCCTGACTTTTTTACATTGGAAGGCCTTACTTGCTGGACGTCGTTTCCTCCATCCTTGTCTCTGTCCACCTTAAAATCTTGGTGGCGAACTAGCCCGTGCCAAGGACATTGGGTGCATGTGAGTGCGTCGCATTGCTTTGTGGCCACGTTAGGACCCACGTGTACTCGCCGACTGGTGATCACCGACGAAGGCGGTCCCCCCGTGGTGCAAATGCCCGAAACGTTAAGTTATGTATTTGACACCAATACCTTGCTGTCGCGTCCATGTTGGGAGACCCAGTTACCCATTTTGGTACCCTTGGTGGTCGTCATGGAATTACGTGGGTTAACTCATTCTGTGCATCCACGTACGTCGAAGTATGCAAAAAAAACCTTGGAGTGGTTACAAGCGGCGCATATCCCATTGTACACGTCCAAAGGATACCGTGTCTCTTGGACTTGGGAAGAAGCCAAACAACCTAGTTCGGCGGATAACCTCATTTTAGAAACGTGTTCTCAGTTGATTGAAAAATCCTTTCGTATCATGTTGGTCACCGGAGATATTAATTTACGTTTAAAGGCTCAAGGATGGAAAATACCTGTGTGTCAAGTGGAGGACGTCTTTCGTACTACATCTTCTAAAGATCGATTTCAGGGAAGAAAAAAATCCCAAAAGGGCAGAAAAAATAATCAAAAGGCATCATAGGTATAAAATGCCTTTTATTTTTTATTTTCTTTCTTTCTTCTTTAATTAAAAAAAAAAAAAAAGAAGAAAAAGAAGAAGAAGAAGAAGAAGAAGAAGCAGTGGTATAGAAATAACAAGGCACCACAATAAGAACAATTCAATCCTTTTGAAAATGTAGTTTTTTTATGGCTTTAAACATGTATACATATATTATGCCTAACTTTTAAACGTACTTTTATTTTCTTCCAATAGTTTTTTAGTTACATGATGCCTATTTTAACAATCATTCCGTATCCCGTTTAAATGGAATCTCCCTTTGTTGTTTTAAGGTGAGTATTACGGTTCAAAGACCTAGAATAGCTTAAAAAACAATTACTGAATTCAATCCTTCAGCCATTAGAAGCAAACAAATGTGATAGACAATTTCAATTCCAGAGAGTATTTTTTCAAGTTAGCGTATAAAAAATTAAAAAAAATTAAAAAAAAAAAAAAGTGGAAAAAAGGAAACGTTACGAATTCTCCCTCATTTTTAAATGGAATGTGTTGTTGCGCAACAAAAACATTTCTTCGACAACTTCCCTTTTTCTTGAATGAAATTGACGGAAAGTGGACCCACAACTAAAGTATGGGGAATTTTTTCTCATTCTTCTTTTTTATTACATTCTACTTTCCATTCTTTTTTTTTCTTTACCTTACTTTGTATTATCTATTTGTTTCCGGTTCTATTCTTATTTGATGTTTTTATAATTTTTATTTTTACTTTATGTATTACTTCCAATCAATGTATTTCGAAAAATATCTATTGTAACATTAAGTGATAATCTAAAACCCATTTAACGAGTATTCTTTACAGTATCCAGTCGTCGGCTTAATTTTTGAATGAATTTAAATTCCGGAGCCAAATGCTATACTCTAAAATTTTTGAAAGCATCACTATTATTACTGTCATTTCTACCATTTCATTTTTTTTTTTATATTTGAATTTAGACTTTTTTTTTTTTTTTCTTTTTTCTTTTTTCTTTTTGTAATTAAAGAAAAGCTCGAAACATACAAAATAATAAAAATAGTTTAGAAAAATATCACCTCGATTTACATTTTCGTGTTTAAAAAAATTTCCTTTACTTTTACTTGAAATTATTATTGATTTTTATTAGCCTATGTCAATAAAGTTTATAGTAGGGTAATGGAGTAATAGGAAAAGTATTTATTTACCTTTCGAGACGGAACGTTTCAATCGTGTAATTTGATACTATATGTTTCTCCTCCATAAGCTGCATCTTTTTTTTTTTCAACGTTTTTTTTTTTTTTTTTTTGAATTATAGTGAAATTCAGAGAGTAGTATACGCAAATGTGACACGCAGACATATCTTTCTATTAGATTTTTATTTTGTCACTTAGACATAAGTATATTTACAGCAAAAGTTGATTTACATTATTTAAAACTATACTATACCTTAGCAATTAAAAAAATGATAAACATAGAGGTTCGGAAGGAAAGAAATTGGAAAAAAATTTAAAACAAACAAACAAAAAAAAAAATTCAAAACAAAATTGAAAGATATACATTTATGGGAGTTAAGAATCTTTCTGTAGTAATATGGCACAACCTCGATTCACCCAATGTGTAGGAGGATGCTTGGATGGCAGCCCCACACTCATGACGTAATTTGTTGAATGTCCTGTTGTGGATAATGTTCCGCGTCGAGCACTGGTTTTGTAAACGGGTGAATTATAACGATAGGTATATGGGGAATCCGAGGTTTCAGAAGATGGTTCCAGCTTATTTGGGTTGAATGGTAACACGTGTAAAACAGGCAAAGTATCAAACAACACGGTTGAAAAAGATTCGGCGAGGACGTCTAACTCACGATCCCAACGTGCGCCTTCTAAAAACATACCATGGATGTATACACCATCTTCCGGAGGTTCACTCAATTCATCTACTTTTAATGCACGAAAGCGTAAATTCAACAAATCAATGGGAATGGAGTATTTACGCGCATAGTTTTGCAACGTTCCTGTCAAAAAAGATTGAGTAAAGAAGAAACCGGATATCCAAAACACTACGGGAGTACCTTTTTCTATCCATTCATTAAAAAAATGCAATCGCTTCCCAAAATCAAAAGTATAAGCTCCAAGATTTTTAAGGGAAGGATAAGATTTAGCCATCCACATGTCAGGAATTTTCCCAAGCAATATGCTGTTGACTAATTGTTCCAAGTCGGAGCTCATGACAATCAAACCTTGAACTGCTTTAATGACTTGCTGTAAACTTTCTCGAATTACACTTAGCAGTCCATTAAAGCGCACCAACTCCTGAACTAAAACCGTGTTCATGGATTCCAAATAGTTTACTGGATATTTTATTTGCACTTGAGGGATATTAAAATTCGCCGGAAGTTTACTTAACATTTCTCGAGCCATTTCTAAAACTTTATCATCAGATGATCCACTCGATGCTCCTGCTGCTGATCTGTCTTGTGTTAGTAAAACAGAACTAATGAGTTGATTAGTTTCTTTCAAATCTTTCGTAATATCACCATTTTCATGTATCCCAAATACTTCTGGGTTCTGATTTAAAGGAAACTTTCGAATATGCTCTAAATTTTGAGCGTATGTAAATTCATGAGGTGGTACCACATAAATTCCGCTTGGGCTTAAAGGATACCCGTCTTGAATTATTTTTGGATTGTAAAACAATGATAACAGCGACATTAAACAACATCGATCGCGGTCATCTGTCACTCTTCCACCGTAGTTACATTCACCAGTTAAATACACCAAGGCTTTAAAAGGAATTTCATTGTATTCATTAAGAAATTTGTGCAATTGACGCATAGAAATATTCAAATCGGTTTCATTGAATTCATACTGTACATTCCAACCTAGAGGACCAAAATTCCGTCTTTCTTGTACTACAGCATGGAAAAAAGTCAATCCAAATAATAAAGAATGAAAAGAAGTTAGGTTGGAATTGGTTACTCCGGAATAGAAAAGATTATCACTGATTGGGTCACTCATGTATGATCTTAGCATATTTGCACGTAATCCAGCTGGAGGCTCATTTGTCATTTTAATTCCGTTTTGTAAAATGGTGACGGGGAATTTTTCTGAAGGGTAGGAGGTCAACCATAAGCGAAAATCTGAATTTGTGGTTTCTGGAGAAAACTCTTCGACTAATTTTTCTAGACTCGGTAGCCAGCTTACCGCTAAATGACAATTTTGTAAGACGACCCATGTTCCTTGCCGAATGGCAGATTTTATCATACTTGCTGCTATAGGCCCCTGCCCTTGACCCAAAGATATGGAATTCAGTTTCGATCCAGAAAAATTTTTAGTTTCCGCAAAGCGAATAAGGCTTCCCATGGGATCAGCGCCTGGGGATAATATAAAAATCAATGGAGTAATGTTGTTGGAGTCAATAAATGACGCAGCTAAATCAAATGGAGGAAATTCGATAAATTTTTCTCCAGACTCATGTCTAACATATTCTTGAATAGCGGGAACCAATTTATCGGGCCTTAGTGCTAAAAAAACCAATATGTGCTGAAAAGCATCTAATTTAGATTCAAAGATACTGGGTAGTTCTTGTTTATGAGGTTCTGCACTATCACATACTACTTTCCACTCATTAGCGTAAGATGAAAATGTTTCGGGTAACTCCTCGAATCCATGAAGTTTGGATAAAGCAAATATGTCTCTCCAAACTTTTTCAGGTAACCACGTAGGATGAGGATTTTCAGGTGGGGAGTCACTCAAAATTATATTTCCTCCAGACAAAAAAAAATTCCATTCCTCTACTTTTATCTTTCCTTGTCCCCTGCTAATGCCAATAGCAAGCAAAAAAGCGAACAATAATTTGTCTTTTTTGAAAAGTGATCGGCACACGTTACAAAACAAAGAATATGTAAAGTGGTCTTTCAAATTCGTCAAGCGTACTGTCAAGTCACTCGATTTTGCACTTTGTTGAATTGAATTCACGTAAAGCCCTAAAAACCATGTAAGGGAGTATTGGTACATTGGTTCAATATTTGCCATGTCCGTGACGGCAAAAAAAAGTATGGAAGAATGATACGCAATGGGCTTATAGCCAGAACGGGTTTGGTCAATTTGCCTTTCGGTAGCGTCGGCGATCTGTTGTTTTTGAGCAATTTCATCAGAAAGTACTTTAGAAGAGGATAAAGCAGTGATGGCAGTCTCATCTTCTAAAATGTTTCCTTCGCTGGATAAAATCTCCAAAATTTTGTCTTCGATTTCTTTTAGTTGCTTTTTATTTTGAGCGGAAGCGACCACAAGTTTGTTTTTTTCTTCTTCAAGTTCTGGACGCTCTTTTGCGGCTACGATTCCCAAAAGTTGATCTTCAAGACCATCTGGAGTAATCATGAAATTTAAACAAGTGACTTTAGTCGACAATTCAGGCATATAATGTGGATTACGCAATTTTGTGGTAACATAAAAGCGAAATTCAGGAGAATACTCAATGACAGAATCACCTAATCGAATGCACACAACACCACTTTGTTTAAATAGTTGCTTCGTTAACAATGGTTCCAAAGTAGAATCAATGTCTTCACCAATATTCTCAAGTAATACAGGAGTTCCAAACTGAATTGCGTTTTCAAGAGTACGCAGAAAGTCACCATCTGAGAGCTTTATCACAGCTAAATGATTGTTTTTCTCCATGTTTTTAATCCAGCGATTGGCTTGCCCCTGAGGATCAATAAATAAAGGCCAACGGCGCGTTTTTGACATAATTATCCCATTGTCTATTGAAAAAGAATCATTAGGAAGTCCAGTTAAAATCCAGGAACGTATTTCGATGGGGTCTCCTAGTGTGGCAGAGAGTGAAAAATTTGGAGAGCAGGGTATATTTTTTTCAAGACAAGCTGCGTTCCATTTTGTAATGGAAAACGAACGATACCTCGATGTAAATGCACCTAAATATGCAATAACCCCAGACGATAGCAGCACGTCGCCTGTTAAATTCAGATATATTTGGGAAAGCTGAGCTGCCATCTCGCTCCATCTTTGCTTTTCTCCCCCTAGTCCACTAATCAGCTTTTCTGCGCGAACCAGTTTATTAGAGCATATGTTTACTTGTTTTTCAAGATCCTCTTTTTTTGCGGTCATTTCCTTAAACTGATTCTGAAGTGCATTCATCTTATCTTCTACCTCCTTCAATTCCTGACGCTTGGAATTCAGTTTAGCCATTTCAACCCCTAATTCCTGTTCTGCTTTAGCCAAAGCTTCTTTTTTCGGTGCCACTACTTTTGCAACTTCATCATAAGAGTCCATGGCACGAACCCAACGACAAAGACCTTCTGCAGCTGTAGAAGCATTTTTTATGACATTGGGGTCAAATTCGGGATTCGGAATATACTCTTTTCTTATTTTTTGTATGATTTTTACAGGAATATTATCCTTATCATAACCTTTTAAATTCTGCAAGAATTTAGAATCAGCTAATACTTTTTGTGCCGGACTCCAAAAATCCTCCACCATTTTGCCCCCTGGATCTTTTACTCTAGCTGGTTTAACATCGAGCATAATACAAATGGCTTCCATTACCAATTTTACTCCACTTGGAGGATTTTTCATTGATTTTACCATTGTAATATCTTGGGGTTTAAGGGTATCTAATGCGCTAAGTGCAGATTCCAATATCGGCAAAGCTTGCCCTAAATCAGCTTCACATTCCTCCTTAATTGCTTTTGCCAATCCAGCTTTTTTGTTTGCAACCTCTTCATCCATTTTAACCAATGCTCTCTTCCTATCCACCTCTACAGAGTCTCTTTCAATAACAACTAGCAAATCACTAACTTCTTTTTGGGTTACAATCAGTTTAGGTTTTAATTCATTTAATTCCACTTGCATTGTTGAGACCTGAGATGCTGCGGATGCCAGTTGGCCCAGCCCTGTTTCATATCGATTTCTTAATAATTGTACATCTTTTCTCTTTTTATCTAATAGAAGTTTAAATGTCTGGATAAGTTCTAAATAAGAGGTAGGTGTAACATAATTGTATCGGCGTACTTCATTGAAAAACCGTGAGGATAGTGCAATTGTATCTTGGTGAAAGGTTTTACACATGTCTACTACATTACTACGGATATTGGATGTCAGTTCAACGTCTTCCAAAAATTTGTCTGCTACGACTTGTAAAGCATCATCAGGCCACCTTTGAAACCAATCAATAGTACAGCAATTAACTAAAGAAGGGAACATGCGTAATCGATTTCGAAAAGCGTCACCAATAGGAGACATCGCTAATACAACATGTAGGTTTTCTTTACATCTTTGGATAAAAATATTGAAGACTGCTGCAGTCGACTGGTCACTTTTAGTGTCTTTCAAAATATTACTTCGGATGTTATCACATAATTGAGATTTTTCATCTGCTGGAAAAAGATTCGGTACCTCGCCACTATTTAATAAATTATTTATGTCTTCTAGAAATGACTCCTGTTTTAGTTGAGTATCACTAATTAGGAAAACAGATGGCCTACCCTCGACCCCAGATTTTAATAAGATTTTTTTGAGATCCTCAAACCACTCTTTTCTAGAATACCCTTTGGAAATTTCTACTTGGAATACCAGACATTCTGCGACAAAAGCAGCTAATTTTGTTAGAGACTGCCTACCACTACCTCCAACCCCCACTAATAATGCATGTCCACTGGGCTGATTAAGAATACGACAAATTTTAGAAATATGTTCTACTGCAAATCTGAAAATCACTAATTTCATAGGAGAATTCGTGAGTTGATTATATTCTTCTAACTTTAATTTAAAGACGTCGATGGCAGCATCAATGTTCATAAGCTCGTCATACGATTTTACTGATGCATTTAGCTGCATGTAGTCACCAAACATCAGATTTCTTAAGTCATCGTCTGTAATTGTTCCATCTAAATTCGAATCTAGATGAGAGCAGAGGGAATGTATTGGGGATCTAAAAAACCGGGGGCAAGCGTCTTGAACTAGTGCAAATAAAGCCAATCTATCGGCATCATCGACTAAGCGATCATAAAATACCCTGTAAACTTCGTGTATCCACAGTCGAACCATTTTATTTTTTTCAGAAAATTTTTCACTCTTTGCAAGTAAGATTCCTTGGATAACCCTGGAAAAATCACGCAAATTAAAGACATAATGTGATTTTTGTGGAGTAGGTAAAAGTGTCTTCATAGAAGATTGATAGATTTCATGAGTTGCATCAATTAAGCCACTAGATAATGCTTGGATTTCTTCTGGAAATCCTTTTTTGAGGTGCCATGAAACAATGGTATGAAATATTTTTTTCAATGTGACTTCCTCAAAAGTAGCTACCCCTATTGTATTGAAGTGCCTAAGAAATCTTGGGGTAACAGGATTTCGTCCACCCCCAGGAGGACCCATTGAAGATACAAATTGAATATCAACAAGTTCAATTTTAGACGTGTCTTTTAATTCAAACCAGTAACCATGATCCATCCATAGTCGTAACAATTCTACTGGAGGTTGAGCACCATATTTCTCTCTTGCAGGCATATTTAAATCATCTACAAAAATCACTGCTTTTTTTCCATGCGCTGGGCCTAAAGTACCTTTTTTACGTTTATCCAATTTACTTAAAATAATATCTTGTACTTGATTAGCACTTGTTTGAGCCGAAAAACTTAGAGAAATGGAAACAAATTTTTCTACAGGGAGTCCTGCTAATAGTTTACTTAATACAGAAACTGTTTTTCCTGTACCAGTAGGTCCAACCAGTAAAGTATGCATATTGTGAGAGATAAACAAATCCAGTAAATATGAATAACGAACAGTATCCAACGTAGGAACAAATATTTGACTATATTTAGCATTGTTCGGGATTACATATTCCCCTATGGAATCAGTCCAAAGTTTCCAAGAACCACCGGATGGAATTTTTTTATCTCTTAAGAAGAAATAATCAAAAACACTGCCTTGATCAGGAATAGGCTTATCAAATAGTTCAGAATGTTGGCGAATTAACTCACGATAAAATTTATCAAATTTCATTCTGTCTTCAGTGTCCATGTTTCCACCCATAGCCCAAATGGAGGAGAATGTGAAATACACTCCAAGAAGTGTTTTCATTTCTCCATCATTTAGAGAGGTAACAGAAGTTTGAAATTCATCTAATTGACAAAAAATTAAATTCATTAAACAATAAATGGAATCCATCATTGACAACGGTACAAATGATTTTATTGAAGACTTGAATTGAGTACAAGGAGAAATTATAGTATCAAATAATGTAGCTAAGTGAGTCTTTGTAGCAGGTTGGATTCCTGAAGGTAATTTTTTTAGCCAGGAACTGAAAATAGGTTTCCATCCAAGTCCTTTTGGCTCTAAGTAAATCATTCCACAACGACTTACTGTTGCAGGCTATATAAGTCCGCACAATAAAATTTAATTTTAGTACTCTACCAAAAAAAGAAAATGGAATTATAGGGTTAAAATAATGTAGAAAGAAAAAGGAAAATGAAAAAAAAAAATAAAGCATTACTTACTGACGCAACAGCCAAGTCCTTGACTTCAAACATGACACTCATTACATTTGTTAATTGCATGATTTCTCCGCTGGTTAGGCATAATTTTTTGTTATCATCAAGGACGGTGTTCATATTTTCGATCCAAATGGCATCTACGGGACCGTCGAAAATCACCCACTTGCGATCAGAAGTAGGCGAAGAGGAATAAGCACGAAAAGAGGTGGCTAGTACACCATCTGTCCATTCATGCGTAATTGGATCGAATTGTCCATATAATTGACCCATAGTAATACTTTTAGGATTTAAAACCTTATATTCTACTTTCTTTTGAGCACCATTGGTTAATTCACTAAGTTCATTTAAGGCTTCAGCTAAGACTCGATAAGCTGTCGTTTTTCCTGACCAAGAGTCTCCTACTAACATAAAACCATGCCTAATGAGCATCATTTCATAAATTTGAATAAGTTTTTCAATGAAGATAGGTGAATTTTGCAAATTCAATCTTGCAAGGACATTTTGAACCTGATCTAATAAACTTGAGTAATCTAGTTTGGGGAGGTTAACCTTGGGAAATAAATCCGCTGTGATAGCTGAGAAAAGTGGCACATCTTGCTCCAAAAATTTGGGCAGGTTCACATCTGTAATTGAGCGTAGCATAATAATTTGTTCATTTTCATATGGATATTTTAATTTCAAGTTACCAGCCGCCGTTAATACTGCTTTTACAGCGCGCATTCCATAATCGTAATGATCTTGAGAGGAGAGTTGCTCAGAACATAACCTATAGGTGGCTACAATTTTACGAGCTAAATTTCTTGCGTCGACAAAACCGAAAGAATATAGAGAAATCTCTGCAATTAGGGCATAATCAGGAACCATCATTGCTACAGGTCGAAACAAGGCTTTCAAATTATCTGGTAATTCTGAACGACCTGCGTACCCGGGATTCATTGTGATAAAAACTGCACACCCGGGATTCAAATTCAATGTAGTTCCTTCAAATAATAAAGTTTTAGCTTTAGCAGCGACGGCTCGTTGGATAGTTAGAATTTGCTGAGCTACCACTGACAATACTTCTAAATCTATGCGATTAAATTCATCGAAGCAAGCCCATGCACCTGATGCAGCTAATCCTTTAAAAAACTTGCCCATGGCAATGTAATCCAAACCGTCAGAGCAATTAAACACAACACATTGTTTGGCAATGGCCTTGGCTAAGTCTTTGGTAGTTTCCGTTTTCCCTGTACCCGCAGGCCCTTCAGGAGCGCCCCCTAAATTTAAATCTAAGGCTCCAATTAAAGTGCGATAGCAGCGATCGGTTAATGGAGTGATGACAAGCCTAGCAGAATTACCCAAATATTCATATCCATATTTTAAAGTGGCGTTCATCATTTTCACTTCGACCTCAGTGTCTGTCCAGTAGTATCGTAATTGACTTAGCCATTCGAAATCATAAATACTTGAAGTTCCTTCGGATTCTAATTGAGCGATTACATCTCTCGCATGTACATCGATGACAACTAAAGCTGAAAGTGTATACCTTGCCATTGGTGATAATTCACCACGCACTAACTCTGCAATTTTTTCTAATTGCTTAGTACAAGTTTGCTTATAGACAGCCAATCCGTGAACACCTTCGAGTAAAATGGCATCCTGTGCTTCTTTTGTCCAAAAAATTTGTCCAACACAAATGACTACTTGACCAGGCCATTGTAAAACCCATTTTTCACGCATGGTATTTGGATAAGCTTTCATAGCGCGATCAATTTCTTCCAGGACTGATAATTGCATTACCTTTTCAACTTGTAATAGCCATTTTTCTACTGCACCATGGGCCGTGGCCGGGTCAATGATTTCTTTTAATCTAATCTGCTCTCCTTCTGCACTGCACATCGCTAAAATACGTGCATCTTCTTGAAAAACCAAAGAGTGGATACCTTCAAAGCATTTTTTCAAATGAGGCTGTACACGAGTAGGATCTTTTGTTTCAGCTAATATCTCCAATAATTCATCGTTTGATAAGAAAAAAAACCTTGGAAATGCAATTCGTTTCTTTTCTAAATATTCATTTAAGCCCTTTTGTACTTCTTCTAAAATAACATTTGAATCTTTTAAACGCTGTAATAATCCAGGGGTAGCTGAAAAAGTTAAAATGGAAGGTGTTTCAACACATCGTTGAATGATGTCGCGCCAAGTGCGATCAACTGTTTTGAATTTTTTACCTTCTGAAGGCATTTGGGCCATTATATCTTCTGAAGTGAAAATAGGTTCTAAATATAACCATGTGGTTTGAACTTGTAACCATTCATCAATCACGGATTGAATCAAATTCAGTTCTTGATCCCAAGAAATAACCTCTTCTTCAATAGGCTTAGCAAATGGTGAACTACGCATGGATTGTACCTTAATGATTTGATCATCTAAGAGAATTTGGACTTCTTCTAAAGAAGATAAGATTTTTGTACCTGTATCCTTATAGTCCACGCAAATAAAATTGATTCCTTGCCATTCATCTTTCATTTTCGTCAATGACTTATGCAAAGAAAATTCCTTGGTGGCAGCTTCACTGATTTGCTCTAATTGAGGCAAAGAAGATGCTAAATTATATTCTAACATTTTAGCTAGAGTGGTTTCATGATTTGGTTGAATGGAGTAACCTAATATAGAGGCAAACCTATCCCAATGACGTTGAAACAAACCAGGGTTTCTTAAGATACCAATAATAGGTAAATAACTCTTGAATTTTTCAATTTTATTTTTAATATTTTCAGCTACTTTACGGGGTACAGCTTGTTCAGCAAATGTTTTTGTCAACTTGAATAAAGTCCGCCACATCACATTGACGGATTCATCCAATTCTTCAAAATTCAGTTCTAAAAACGATCCATTCATCCATTTTGCATAATCCGTTTGAAACAAAGATACAGTTTCCCATAGTTTTTTGTAAGGGTCTAAAGCATCCATAGTGACTTGAAAATTGTCAAAAGGTGTTTTTTCCCATTCTAAAAGGACCTCTTCAGCATTAATTTTACGAATAGTCGCAGCTAATTCTTGCATTTTGAGTTCCAATTTTCTAATTTTTTTAATATATTCCGGTAACTCTGCAACTATACCGTAATCTTTGAACACTAATACTTCTGCATGGCATTCGTCCAATGTCGTACTAGCCAATGAAATTTTTTCTTTTAGTTCTTCTTGAGCCTTGACTTTCCTTTGAGCCATTCTCTTTTTGCTCAAATCTAATATCGGTAAAATACGTGAGGGCCAAGTGAAGGTGACCCCATTTAGTTTGATTTCATCTTCCGATAAAAAAGTAAAATTTAAGAGTAAATCCAATCTTTTTTTACATTTTTTAATTTCTTCTTTTAATGTGGCGATTTCGTTGTCTTTGCAAGTGTCCACATATTTTATTAAATCTACAAGTTCTTCTGTATCTTGAGGTGTTTTCATTATTTTTGCCGAAATCTTTTCATAATGATCACAAATTGCTTGATTTTGTTTACGATGTGTATCAGAAACCTGATCAATGATTTTTTGAACCAAATTATTGGCTCTATTGACTAATTCAGTTTTAAGTGATTCTGTATCCAAATGAATTAAACTGAATCGAATAATGGAGGGGGTATTGAAAATTTCGTCTGCTAATTTCATTAACCTTTTTAATTCTAATTCATATTCATCTAAATCACTGCGTTCTCTTAAAAAGTCATCAATTTTTTTTTCTGCTTTTTGCGTAAGCAGTGGACGGTATTTTTCAAAGGTAGATAAATATTTTTGAGGAGCTGTAAAATTCTTTTGAATGATGGAACGCATGAGTTTTCCTTCACCAATTCTAGAGTCATTTAAGCCCATGGAATATAAATACAATGGTTCATTGCTTAAAGTGGTAAAGAGTTTTGTTTCAATGCGAGGAATTCCATGTACTGCAGCTACCATGTCTTCCAATACATACATCAATGTCGTTTCAATTTCAGGTAAACTTGGTTCAAATCGAGCCATACCATTATGTAGTTTTAAAGCAATAGAAAAAAAGCTAAAACAATTGGAACCTAATGGGGAGGATGAAAATGTTGAAGTAGTTGCGGTTTTAATCTCTGAAATGACTTCAAAACGATAAAAAAAATGCTCTAAATTTTCCAATGATGTTTCTGTCCAATACCAAAGTTGATTGGACATTAATATCGTCACAGCTTTAAAAAAATGATCTAAACGAGCAAAGCCAACATCGGTGTCTTCACAGTTGGATGCAATGGTATACCATTGCTCTTTGGTCGCTAAAAACATCTCAGTAATTTCGGAAATCCATTCGTTTAATAATTTAGTACGGAATGCTGAGCATTGATTTTTTAAAATTGATCGAAATTCATCAATGGAAATGGGAAGGGTGGCATCTGTGAACACATTTAAATCGAACAAGCTCCATTGCTGATATTTTTGGAAAATTTGAAGTAATTGTAACATGACAGGGTTAATTGTGTATAAAGATTCTTCCATTTTTTTCTTTGATTGAAGTACACTATCATGCCAAGGGAAAGGAGCTCGAGCAATTCTGGGTGTGAATGTATTAGGTATTCGAGGAATTTTTAATCGAACACGTTCATTAGGATCCAATAATATATAATCCACAATGGATTTTTTAAAAGCGAAATAGTAGGCTTGCTTAAACTCTATGTGTAAAAGCTTAAGAACTTTTTCATAAATAGCGGTTTGATCTTCATTTTTAGGTTTAGGTAAATTTTCCTCAATGTTTTGTAGTGTAGTTGCATCTAAATCTGAAACAACAGAATTAGGTACTCCTTCTTGAATATAATAAAAATAACGATCCAACGGTGTCCATTGATTATTGGGGTTGGATAGACTTTCATCATATAAATCAGTAATCATAGGATTTTCCAAGTCTGAAGTCGAAAAGGCATGAGGTAATAATGGATAATCTTCTTCGATTCTCTCTTCTGGAGTTAAACATTGAGAGCCATAAATGTCATCCTTAGGAAAGGCAATTCTAAATTTTAAATAAGTAAAGGGTATGTGATAAGTAAGAAATGAACAGACGAATAATAATAATAATGAATTAGCACAGGGAAGGAATCTGAGAACCAAGCAAGGAGGACTTAAATTTCAGAATACATACTTTTTCGGTACTGGCTCTATTCGTTATCGCATACATAAAAAAAGAACGATAAGACAATAAAGTTAAAAATGAAAGTGAATACATTAAGCACCAATGGACAGGACATTTAAATATTTATGTATCCGTTTTTTAAGACTGAAATATAAATATCGTTAAAAAATAAATATGAGTTTTAGCAAATGCTTACGGTTGATGAAAACCGATGACAAATTTTTAGTAGATAAATTGCATGCTGAAGGAGAAAAGTTATTGGCAATAGAATCTGAAATGGATCTTGAATACGGTTCTTCTTTAGCTGGGGCTGCGAGAGTCCAAGATACTCTTTTTAAAATAGGAGGGAAAATATCTTGTTTTTTTTCTTGATCGTTTTTTTCCTATGTATAAAAATACGTTTAAAGTTCAACAAAATGTGTAGAAGAAACAATCCACAGAAGCAATATAATTTACATATACTTATTTAGATATTCATGATTCAAATCCAACCTCACACACCACCCATCTCTTGGTTGTAGAGGGGAAAAAAAAAAAAAAAAAAATTAAACTTACCTTTGCTCTACGTGCACTGGAAGTAGGCTGAATACTCATGAGTGCAACGAAGAATGGAGAGCAGGGCAGAACCGGGTGAAGAAAGTTATTCAATTAACCTTAAATTTCAGGCTTTGCTTTTTTTTTTTTTTTTTTCCTTTTGACTTAATTTTTTACTTTCGGAAAAGCCGTTTGGAATAAAAAAGTAAATGGAGAAATTCTTGATGCAGGTAATGAAAAGAATGGATGGATAAAAAAACCGTTGTTTTTTTATCTTCCTATTTTTTTCTTAATAAATCGAAATGTTAAAATAGATACAAGTGCCATTTTCAACTTGTCAAAACGATCTTTGTTGTACAATCAATTCGTATACGTGATTCTACGCGTGAAAAAAAAAAAAAAAAAAAAAAAAAAAGGAACCTTTTGCTTATTCCTTATTCCAGTTATCTTTACTTGAATTATGCTAGCTGTTTCTTCGAAAATAATTTGTTAATGTGCATTCCTTTTTCGAGATCGGTAAGTTCATAAATCTCTTTAAATTCAAATCTATCTTACCACTGGACAACACTATATTTTAAATTCTTTTTTAATGACGCTACATGCTTCTGTGTACAACCCCCTTTCCCTCCACCTACCCCCAAACATTTAATAATTTTTTTTTTTATACTTTACACTGTCTCTCATTTCTCACAAAAAAAAATCCTCTCTTTTAAAGTAAATACAAAATTAGGATTTTTTTTTTTTTTTTTAAGCATGAAAATATTTTTACATTTTTGCAATAAAATGAG
>JADGJU010000041.1:0-21126 GCA_026937265.1 Coelomomyces lativittatus
ACTTAGTTGTTAGGTTTTTACTACTCTTCTTCCTTGGCAGTCGCATCCTTATCCTTGATCTTTTCAATGTTCTTTTTTTTTTTTTTAGATTCTAGGCTGTAAACAAATACTGCCCAAAAAAAAAAAAAAAGTCATTTTTTTATAACCATTTACCACATGGATAGTAGTAGATACGAATAGAAAATAATGTGTCCACCTACTTTCTTACGAACAAGCAACTATCTGAGGTAAAAATAAATCAGATAATAAATAACCATGTGAAATTTTTCATTAATTCATTTTTTCATCCCTTCCCTATTTTGCTGTTCAAGTTTGATTTGTACTCAAATTTATCCTAATTAAAAAAAAAAAAAAATGTTTAAGTAGGAATCATCATGCATTTTTTTTGAAAAGAAAAATCAAAAATCAATATTTCTTCAATTCACTTCGAAAATCTTACAGAGGATGAGGTGTTTAATTAAATAAGAATTGATATGCCGGCAAACAAATACAGTGATGAAGGGCAAAAGAGAGAGGAATCTTTTAAACTTGTCACTGAAATTAAAAGCTTGTGTAACTTCCCAGGTCCACTACCTACGCCACAATCGAAATTTTTGTAATTTGAATTGTGCACTTTTTTTGCTAAAAATTTTTTTATAACTGAAATATTGAACGATTTCGTCTTCTAAAAAGAAAATAATCCAAGTTAAAAAATACGATTAAGAGCACTTCCATTTTTATTTATTTATTTTGCTTTTGCTCTTGTTTGCCCTTCACTTTTCACTTTTCTCATTTTTCTTATTCTGGTGGATTAGTTGGGTATCTTTAAATATCTAGCAATATAAACAAATTACACTTCTAAAAGCAATTTTACTTTTGAAAAAAAAGAAAAGAAAAAATGTCGTCTGCTCAGCTCGGTTACTTCTCAGTCCCAGTTATTTCAAATGAGCCATTGGTAGGAAAAGATAACTAAATCTCTCTTCTTTCTTTTTTTTTTTTTTTTTTTTTTTTTGCAGCATCCTGGCATAGTTTTCCTGAATCTATTATTTCTGTATAAATATATATAAATGCTCTTGATTGAAGTGAATTAAATGATTTTAAAAATATATATCATTCTTATCTCGCGATCCACAGAATTTGAACAAAACTGTTTAATATAAAAAAAAAAAAAAGCGGTGAACGTTAATGGAATTATTTTTAAATTCATTAAGCTTTTAATCAATTGGGTCTCGTAAATTTTTATTTGCAGAAAAACTATGCCGCAGGTTCCTCAGAACGAGAAATGCTTGAGAATGCCCTTAAGGAAATGGAACAAGCAGCTCCTTTTCATGTTCCCCTTATTATAAATGGTCAAGAGGTATCTATCTTAAAACTTTAAAGGAGTTTTTCAGCACCTTTTTTTTGGGCATTGACATTGATTCTCCTTCAATTTTTTTTTTTTTTTTAATTCAGTAAACGTTACCAAACAACTTACCCACTTCTTTTAATGCATCCTTTATAGGTGAAAACCGGTAATATCATGCATCAATATAATCCTTCTAAAAAGCAAAAGCTAATTTGCACTTATGAAGAAGTAGATGAACAAACCTTACTTCAAGTATATATATTTTTAACGTTTTTATTTAATTCTATTAGTTTTCACTCCTATTCTACAAATCATTTAAATTAGCTAAAACACTTCATTTTTCATGTTTTATATAAAAAAGAGGTCTATTCTTTTTCTAATTTTTTGTTCTAATCACAACTAAAAAAAAAAAAAAAAGGCTATCGATGGTGCATTGGCAGCACGAGAGCAATGGGAATCACTTCCATTCGGAGATCGCGCCGCAATTTTTCTCAAAGCAGCTGAGCTATTATCGACTCAATATCGTTATAAATTAATGGCAGCTACAATGTTAGGTCAAGGGAAAAATGTATGGCAAGCTGAAATTGATGCTGCTTGTGAATTGATTGATTTTTGGAGATTCAATGCAAAATATGCTCAAGAGCTTTATGAATCTCAACCTAAACATCACTCCCAAGGTGTTTGGAATCGCCAAGAATATTGCTCTCTCGAAGGGTTTATTTTGGCCATCTCCCCCTTTAATTTTACTGCTATTGGAGGTAATCTTGTTTCTGCCCCTTGTATCATGGGAAACGTAGCTATCTGGAAACCTTCTCCCTATGCAGTGTACTCTAATTATTTGGTGTGCCGCATTTTAATGGAAGCTGGTATTCCTAATGGAGTTATTCAATTTACTCCTGGAGACGCTATTTTAACCACAAAAACATGTTTTCAACATCCAGATTTTGCGGGGTTGCATTTTACAGGATCTACCTCTGTGTTTAAAAACTTGTGGAAACAAATTGCTATGAATTTAGATACATATAAACAATACCCAAGGATTGTTGGAGAAACGGGTGGTAAAAATATGCATTTTGTTCATTCTTCTGCAGATCCGCAGTCGGTAGTTTTTCAAACTATTCGTTCAGCTTTTGAGTACCAAGGTCAAAAATGTTCTGCCTGTTCACGTCTTTATGCTCCTGATAATTTATGGCCCGAAATTCAATCAGGACTTTTAGCTGAAGTCAAAAAAATTACTATTGGTGACGTCACAGAATTTAAGCACTTTATGAATCCAGTAATTCATGAACAAAGTTTCGCTAAGGTAAAAGCTTACATTGACTCTGCAAAACAGTCCAACGATGTCCAAATTTTATATGGAGGGGAATGTGACGATAGAATGGGTTACTTTATTCAACCTACGATACTTTTAACAAAAGACCCATATTTCAAGACTATGAAAGAAGAAATATTTGGACCTATTTTAACCATTTACGTTTACCCAGCCAAAGACTATATAAAAACCATGAAACTAGCTGAATCCACTACTCCTTATGCTTTAACGTGCAGTTTGTTTGCAAAAGATAGGCAAGCAATTGTAGATGGGGGCCACGCCTTGCGCCATGCAGCTGGAAATTTCTATATTAACGATAAATGTACTGGTGCAGTGGTAGGACAGCAGCCCTTTGGTGGTTCCAGGGCCTCCGGCACCAATGATAAGGCGGGGGCATCAATGAATTTGCTTCGATGGGTTTCTGCACGCTCAATTAAAGAAAATTTCTTACCACTGAAAACCTTCGTGTATCCTTCTAACATTTAAGAGATTATGATTCCTTTAAGAGCATACCAGGTCTTGTAATGACATGGGAACGAGGGTGGTGCAGATGGGGGTAGGAGGGAATGCCATGGGATAAAAAGGAAAAAAATTGAAAAAGAGAAGAAGAGACGACACGATAACTTTGGTGTGGGGGGTAGGTTGTCAATAGGAAAGAAAAGAAAGTAATCATAAAATTAAAAAGATCGTGTTGACATGAAGTTGGAGTAAATAAATTTCAGAGAGTTCAATAAAAGAGACGGCCGTCTTTTTTTTTTGTCTAAGAATTTTTAAATGAAAGAGAGGGAGAGAGAGAGAGAGAGAAGGGGAAACAAACGGGAACATAAAATAGCAATGAGTAAAAAAAGAGAGAAAAAGTTTACGAAAGAGGTTTGAAGAAAGTCATAAGAAAAAGTGTTCATGAGCAAAAGTTTAGTGTTGGTGACGAATAAAATCAGTAATAAATACAGAGCTCTCTTTATATTTGAATTGAGACACCGTAAAAAGTATTTGATGGCAAATAGCTAAATAAAAGAAGATATGTGGAAAGCGAGTGATAATGCGAAGAAATAATTTTGAAAACGAAAATATAAGAAACCAATAAATTCTATTAAAAACCTAATCTAATTCAGGAATTGAAAAAAAGATGAATCAGAAAATCTCAAAAATAAGACTTGAAAAGGAGTGCAAAACAATACAAATAAATAAAACGTTTATATTTAAAAGAAAAAGTATAAGCAATAGTAAAAATAGGTTTTTTTTTTTTTTTAAAAAAAAAAAAAAAAAAGAATCAAAAAGATTCTTAGTGGAAAAAATCAAAAACGTACCATTCAAAAGAAAACAGAACAAAAAAAGTCAGTTTTAAAACTAAAGCTAAATCAGCGCAAGATCGGTTTTAATCTAAAGAAGAAGAAGAAAAGCAATATGGTAAACAAAAATAAAAAGAAATGAGAGACTGAGGATGACGTATTTAAAGGAAAAAGAAACTTTCCACAAAAAAAGAAATAGAGAAAGTAACGAACCTTTTATCAGTAAAATAAGTGGAATCCTTTTTTTTTATTGGATTAGTAGTTTAAATTTATTGATCACAAAACATTTTTCTTATTTTTAAAAAGTTCCGTAAACGAAAGATCTTTTTCAGTCAGCTCAGTGGTAGCAAATGAATAGGGAAATAAGAAAATTTGCGAACAATTTGTTTACTAACGCCAAACTTCAGCTATAAGAAAAATTCGATCTGCAAACCGAGAGTGTAGTAACTTTCAGAAAAACTTAACTAAAAAAAAAAAAGAGGCAGCATTAGAAAAGTTTAACAGCTGTGAATAATAAAGTGAAAAAAGAAGGGAAGAAAGAAAGTAAGTAAGTGAGAGAGAGAAAGGTAGGTGAGAGAAAAGAAAAAGAAAAGAAAAGAAAAAAAAAAAAATTGTCCGCAAAAAAATAAATTATAAAAAAGGTAAAAAATTCGATGAAAATAAAATGAAAATAAAATAAAAATAAAATAAAAGTAATGCAAAGCAAATCAAAAACTTGCATTCTTGAGAAATAAAAATAATTTCTAAAAAATGTATTAAGTTTTTCTTTAAAAGTTATTTCTTTGATTGATTGGGATTGGTCATCACGAAAGAAAAAGAAGAACATTTGCCAAAAAATGATAACTTATTCTTTGGAAATAAAATGAAAACTAAAAATTAAAAAAAAAAAAAAAAAGAAATAAATCACGAAAATAAAAATTGTACGATGAAACGCCAAAATGAGAGATAAAAACTACTAATAATCCAAAGTTACAATGAACTTCTTACTGGATACTAGTTAAAAAAAAAAAACGAGTTGATTGAGAGATAAGAGAAAAAATGGAAATGAAAATTTAAAATTTAAAAAGGGAAAAAGGAAGTTTTTTTTTTTTAAGGAAATTTTAAGGAAAGAAAACAAATTAAGAAGAAAAAAGAAAAAAAAAAAGAAGAAAAAAAAAGAAAAAAGAGAAGAGAATGTGTAAGAGAAAGTCGTGGGGCCACACTCACGATTTTTTTTCTCACTTTATCACTCTCACACAAACTGTATGATGGTTCTTCTTCTTCAAATTAAAGTTAAGAAAAGACACGAAAGTAGAGTAGAAAAGGGTTCTATTTTTTCTTCTTGTTTTTCGTTTTTCTTATCGAACTGAAGAAATCCATTTCTTTAATATATATAATATCCATGCACTTATCTATATAAACTAAAATAACTAAATGAAATAAATGGAATTCTGAATGAACTTGAACATTTAAAAAGTAAAGAGAAAGAGAAAAATAAGGTTGAGGGAGACAGGCACCTCCTACTTCTTTAAAGAAAAAAAAAGAAAAAAAAAGTTGATTTTTTCGTGGCAGAAAGTTGTTATTTGATTTACTTTACTTTCCTTTTTTTTTTTTTTTTAAATTCCATGTTAAAAAAATTAAAAATCCAGGCAAATAATTGAATTTTCTCAGAAAAACAGAAGACAGAAGGAAAAAAGAGAAAAGGAAATCCATCAAGCTCTAAACCATTAAAATAAAAGATCTAGACCCAAGAGAAGTAAAAATAAATAAATATTTATTCTTCCTGCAGTTCTTCTCTTCGTGTATAAGATAATAAATGAGAAATCTCCAGAGTCTATTTAATTACATTAGTGAACGGAAATACCTAAAAGAAATAGAAATTAAAATAAATTAAAATGATAAACATATAGATATAAACATCAATATGAATATTTATTAGACGAAAGCACAGAAATTCTTGTTTGCTTTCATTGAGTTACTCGGTTAGAGATTCTCAAGTTGCTGTTGGATCTCTTCTTTTTGAATTTGAAATTGCTTTTGAGTTTGCTTTTTTTGTTTTCTTTGTTTCTGTTGAATTTGAGTTAATTGAGGTGCTAAAATTTTTACTCCTCCTTTAATCACATTGATCCAATCAGGTTCTCGAATATCTTTCACTAATCGTTGCCATAATGGATCTTGAGTTTGATTCAAAAAGACATTTAAACTTGATTTATACGCTTTGCCTTTTTTTAAAGTACCTGGAAGTAACTTTACTTTCAAAGGATACATTTGTAACGATGTATAAGGAGCACACACGGGAAGTGCATACAAAATGGTCTCCTCAGAAGTCGGAGACCATGTTAAACTGTCGGCTTCTAACCATGAGCTGAGCGTCAATTTAGCCGCTTCCTCTTCTTCGTCTTCGTCGTCGTCTTCTACTCCTACGATTCCTTCATCTACGTCTACTTCATCTACTACAACTTCTTCTCCTTCAGAGTTTCCTTCTTCAACGCGTTCATGATTAATTTGTTTTGTACCATCTGACAGCGAATTTGGTTTAGTACTTTCCTTCACAGACAAGGAACGAGAAGAGATTAGAGCTTCTTTTTCAAAAGAATCTAAGTTTGAATCACCCTCTATGGAAGTAGAAGGCACTGATTTGAAATCGTTTTTGAGTTGTTGTTGTTGCTGTTGCTCTAACCAAACTTGTTGAGCTTTTTCCATTTCCAATTGTTTTGCATGTTTTTGCTTTTGTTTCTTGCCCTTAGGTTGAGGACCTTGATTACTTTTTAATAATGACATGGCCAAGTCCCTCTCCTCATCATCTTGATCTGCGTACTTTTCTTTTATCTTTTTTAATTTTCCATGTTTTCCTCGAACTCGTGGTGTCCGAATAGAACATTCTTCAAGAGGAGTCGTAGGCGTCGAAGATTGATTAGGTTTGGAAGGCGAAAAATCTGTAACGTTCCCTCCAGTTTTCTTGAGTCGACGTCTTACTGCCGCACTCAAATGCTTGGTACCTACTTTTTGTCTTAATACAGAATCATCCTTTTCTTGCAACTCATTTTTCAATGCATATTCGTTCAAACGAGCTTTTTTATCTATGTTTGGTTGTTCTATTGTATCTAGCGCATCTTCTTCCATAAGTACCATTTGT
Organism: Coelomomyces lativittatus; assembly: GCA_026937265.1. NCBI lineage: Eukaryota > Fungi > Blastocladiomycota > Blastocladiomycetes > Blastocladiales > Coelomomycetaceae > Coelomomyces > Coelomomyces lativittatus. Next base: position 7,041 of record JADGJU010000041.1, read on the forward strand.
TCCAATTCGGCGATCAACGAGGGCTCTGAAATTGAAGGTTCCTTGGAAGGAAGTGGAATGATTTGGGAAAGTGTTTCTAGAGCCTCTAGACCTTCCTCCATAGTTATTGGAGGTAGAGTTACGTTGAATTTTTCATCTGTTTCTTCATCCACTTCCACTTCTTCTCCAACTTCCTCTGGTACTTCGATTTCGGACTCCACCTCATTTGCATTTTTTTCCGTAGTGCCTTGAGATTGATCTATGTCCTTTTCCATAAGGATGTTTTTTTGTCGAAGTAGCCGACGATGTTGGGTACTTTCCTCATCTAACTTGAACAAGATCCCAAGCCCGTACACTAAAGTCGAAGGAGGCAATACATTCTTACGTCCTCGGATCATGAAGGAGCCGGTAGATAAATATTCACCAGAAGGAGCCGATTTAGATACTTGATCAGCATGAACCCACCATACTTCCACCACAATTTTACTTTCCCATGCTTTTGATAAACATAATGCCATGCATCCCGCTTGTGTCAAGGTGGAAGGAGGAATGACCGAACCATCCGTGGGTTTTTTGACAATCACACTCGGAGCTCCGTGCAATTCTGCATGCACATAGACATCTCCAGGTAACAAATATTTTTTTACCAACCTTTCATTTTGATGCATGTCTTTACCTGCAATCATTAAAAAAGCATCGGAAGATAAACACCAATGAAACTTCTCGAACCACATGGGTTTTCTTAGCTTTAAAAATCCTGAAGGTACGATGGTGGGTTTAGCTTGATTCCATTTGATTTGTGCTACTGTCAATGCTTTAGCATGAGCCACCACGGTTTTCACGTGTTTTGACTGTGTTTTTTTTTTGTGACCATACAAGCGACGGGCATTGGCCATGGCACTCATGTTTAGCAAAATCGGGATTTGTACTTTTTCAAATTCTAGTACCATGATGTTACGTTTCAATTCTAAGTGGTGAATAAAATGAAATGGATTTGAATTGCTCAAAGGACCATGAACTTTTTTCTTCTCGGATTCAATATGACGTTCTATTTCTGTCCAATCCATTCCACTGGCTATCGCTTGTTGGATCATGAGAATTAATGCATCCACCAAGGTGGCGTGGGTTTCAATCAAGCTAGCTTGAGTTAAAGTCAGTTCTTGATCTTTAAGTAGCATTTCTTCGCGTGCCTGATGTTCTTGGGACATGGAAATAAGTTTTTTAGAAGCTTGTTGAACATGCTGAGTTTGTTTCTGTTGTATTTTTTGAGATTCCAATGCACTAAAATAAATATCAGCCGCTTGATCAAAATCTGGAACAGTACGATATGATAGTCCCATATCTAAAAAAAAGGGTTGGACATCTACATACACTTCCGGGTGTTCAAGATCCATATACAAGTATCCTTGAGATGTACTGGGACATGTCGTGGCCAACGTATGCAAGGTTTGTAACGCTTCAAACAAACTTACAGTCCCTTCTTTAACTGAAGTCCAGTGGGAAGGTAAATTTAAATGACGTACAACATGAGAAATTAAGTACCCTGGATAGTGTGTGTGGGAGGTAAGGATCTTTTTTACAGGAAGTTGAATGTGAAGCTTAACTAAAGACTCAGCTTCCTGAAGTGAAGGTAAAGCGGGATGCTGGGTCTGCAGTAAGTGTAAGGTACTGCCTACTTTATAATTGGCATCTTCAACGTTGGTCATACGTAAAATAGACAAAATGGTGTATTCCCCATTGGTTAAGACAATATTACCCGCATCGTACAATTCACAAATTAAATAAAAATCTTGTGTTGGCAATGGATGCCCGCCAAATTCAAATATTACAACACGGTCCATTATATCTACTTGACGAAGTGCCGTCAGTCGTTTTTGTCGCAAATGCTTCCGTAACTATAAGCCCAAGTGAACAGGGAGAGAAAAGAAGAAAAAAAAAAGGAGAGAAGTGGAGAAATTAGTGATTTATTTTTTAAATGAAAAACAAAAATAGTAATCAATACTTCATAAAGAAAAGAATGAATGAACGATTGGATTCCAGCCTATGGCCAAGATAAAAATACCTTTGCAGCAAATGATGAAGGCTGGATTGGTTTTTCTCTTTCAAATTCAGTTGAGTGAATTCTTATGCCGGATTCAATTAAAATGAAGGCCTTTTCTTCAGACTTTGAAAATTTAAGAGAAAATGTTTTTTTGTTCACATCGTAAATATTTTGCAATCGCATATTTACGATCCTAAATAACACGTTGCAAATACGAATTAAGAAATGTAGACGAAAATGGTTAATTGATTCCCTTTTTTTTTTTTTAAAAAAAAAAAAATCTATAACTTCAAGTTTCCTTTTGCTCGTTTCTATCTTTATTTTTAAGTACTTTTCATATAACAGAAGTTAAGCAAAATTTGACCATTTAAATATATACATATTATTATGTATATTTAAAATGTTAGTACCAAGTTTTATTCAGAGCAAAAAACTCTATCTATTATCTATACCTTTGTAAATCCCTGACTACCGCTGCTACATCAAGAGCACTAAATCGGTTTTTCATTTTCTAGTAAAATTTATAAATTTTGTCTTCTAGATTGTATCTTTTTAAAAATTGAAAAAAAAAAAAAAAAGGTTTTTTGAATCATTTTTCACAAAAAAAAGCCAAATTTGAATTATAATAGTTGGTTAGAAATTCGAACCCAAAAAATAAAAAAAAATAAAAAATAAAAGCTCTGATAATAATTTTTTACACTTTTTTTTACTTTGACTATTATTGGTGTATACATTGAAAAAGTTTATTTTATTTTTAAATATGATAAATAGACTTTAAGAAAATCTGGAATTTACTTTCTTAAAATCTGTTAATTAACAAGGAATGCCATATAAAATCGTATACCTCTTCCAATTTAAACCAAAATTCAATTTTTTTTTTTTTTTTTAAGTATAAGTTAAAGGTTATGAAATCACAATTATCTTTGCGTCAAAAGATTTTCAGGTTAATTGTTGCACACCTTCGAGAAAACCTATTTTAAGGAAATGAAATGAAAAAAATAGTTATAGCTAAGTTAAGTGAAGAAAAAGAAACGGTGAGGAGGATTTTGACTAACGAAAGTTTAATTTTAGGGCTAAAATTTTTATAATTTTTTTTTTTAAATTTGTTTACACTTATTTTCAATGGTCTATATTCCTTATTTATAATTTTTTTGGGCAAAAATAAAAATTAGTATAAACTTTTTTTTTTTTTCCATTATTCGTTGACCTCGCTCTCTTTTATCTCTTTGTCTATTTACTTCATTTCATCAATACTGTTGCTTAAGTAATAATAACAATCTTAGTACATTTTTGTCCTTGAAAAGAATTGAAGAAAGAAAAAAGAAAACTTTACCATCATGACCATTGACATCAACTTGTTGAGAGTCGACAAGGGCGGATTTCCTGATTTAGTGAAAGAATCCGAACAAAAGAGAGGTGCGGATCCAAAGCAAATCGATTTAGTTCTGGCCCTGGATGAAGAATGGATAAAGTGTTCGTATTTTTTTGTTTTTTTATTATTTTATTTGTTAGTTTGAAATATCATCCCTTAGTGGAGTCGAAAACTTAAATACGAATATAAATAAGTGATTTCTCTTTTTTTTAAAAAACAAGAAAAAAAAAATGTAAATGAAGGTCGGCCTTTAAGCTTAAAACACTTAAACCTGTCAGCGCCAACCAAAAATGCGTTTCGACTTTAAAAGTTGTACATTAGTATACTTTTTTCTTTTTCTTTTTCTTCTAATGTTTTTATTTCTTCACTTAAATTTTCTTGTTTTATTAAGGTTCATACTCGCTTGATCAAAAGAACAAAGAGATCAACACAATAAAAAAGGGTACTTACTAAAATCCATTTTTTCTTAATTTTTTTTTTAAAGAATTCTCTAATTCCTCCAGAAATTCCATTAGCTTTCTACTGGACATGCCTTGTTTACTTTCTTTTTTTCTCTCTCTTAAACTTTGTTGATTATTATTCCCGTCACTTTATTTTTTCTTTTTTAGAAATTGGTAAATTAATGAAAGAGAAGCAAGATGCTAGTGATTTTCTCAAAAAAAAGAATGAAATTGAAGAAGAACAACAGTTATTAACAACTAGAAAAAAGGAATTAGAAGATCAATTGAAAGAAGCATTGAACAAAATTGGGAATATCGTTCATCACTCGGTGGTGAATTCTATGGATGAGGTACATATAAATAGTATTTCTTATTCTTTAATTTTCATTTATTTAGCAACAAAGCAATCATTAAATTTTTTTCCTCTTTTTTTTTTTTTTTTTTCTGACCATAGCTAATTTACTTATGATTTTCTTGTTTCCTTTCCATCCTCTCCAAAAAATTCAAGGCAAATAATCAAGTCATTCGTACTTGGTTTAAAGATGGTGTCCAGCCTACTAAAAATGGTTTGGCTTCACATCACAAGGTATTAGAAATGTTAGGTGGTTACGATCCGGAACGAGGTGTGAAAGTATCAGGTCACCGTGGTTATTTCTTAATGGATGTAGGTGTAGATTTAGCTTTAGCTTTGGCACACTATGGGCTCGCTTTTTTGAAGGAACGTGGGTATAAGAAAGTCATGACCCCCTTTTTAATGAATAAAGAAATGATGGCCAAAACAGCTCAACTTAGTCAATTCGATGAAGAATTGTACAAAGTCATTGGAGATACAGATGAAAAATACCTGATTGCAACTTCAGAACAACCCATCTCCGCATTGCATGCTAAAGAATGGATTCCGGAATCTGAATTACCACTGAAGTATGCTGGATATTCTTCTTGCTTCCGTAAAGAGGCAGGTGCACATGGTAAAGATACTTGGGGTATTTTTCGGGTTCATCAATTTGAAAAGGTCGAACAATTTGTTTTGTGTGATCCAGAACAGTCTTGGGCTATGCTCGAGGACATGTTGAATGCTTCTGAAGTATTTTATCAATCGTTGGGTTTGTCATACCGTATTGTGACAATTGTTTCTGGGGCTTTGAACAGTGCTGCAGCGAAGAAATACGATTTGGAGGCTTGGTTTCCATTTCAAGGCGAATATAAAGAATTGGTTTCATGCAGTAACTGTACGGATTATCAGTCACGAAATTTAGAAATTCGATGCGGTAACAAGAAAATGGGAGACCGTGAAAAAAAATACGTTCACATGCTTAATGCTACGTTGACAGCCATCGAACGCACTTTATGCTGTATTCTTGAAACACATCAAACAGAAACGGTACCTTTGACCTCTATTTCTTTTTTAAAATTGAATAATTTTGTAACAAATGAAAAATTGATAGCTTTCAATGATTCGTATTTAAAACTTACTTACTTTTTTTTTTTTGTTCTGCAGGGTGTCCGTGTACCAGAGCCACTAGTAAAGTACATGGGTACAGAATTTTTACCTTTTGCTGCAACAAAATGACTGTAATAGCGCAATGATATATGATTTTAATAGAAACTACATGTGGTTATTCCAAAAAAAAAAAAAAGAAGAAAAAAAAATTGTGTATCAAATAGCACTTTAAGAAAAGTTTAAATGTATTTAGAAATGAAAAAATTTTCTACCCATTTTATGAAAAAAGCAAAGAGCGTTCTCAAAAAAATCATTCAACAGACAGAAAGAAACTTTTATTTGGAACTATATTGTGATGTCCCTCTGAAGTATAGGACAATAATGTTAAGACCAGGAAGGAAAAAGAAACGAAAGAGAAAAAAATCTGGAATGGATGAAATAAGGTAGAAAAGTCCGTGAGTGTTATGTTAGTGAAAAAAAAGGGAGCAAGCACAGGTTATATTTTTGAATACTTGAAAAAAAAAACATGTACATGTACAGATATGTTGATGTTGCGACATGGTTAAAATTACGTGTTTTTTTTTGCATTGATTTTTTTTTTTTTTTTTTTTTTTTAATTTATTGAAAAAAATAAAATAAATGAAATAAAAATCATTTCACAACACTAAAACCTTTTTTTTTTTTATTTTGAGTATTGTCGGGCTAATTTCTTATTTTTTTTTGATAGAAGAGTTTTTTTCTACACACCTTAGACAAATTAGCTGGATGGAATTGATGGAGTTCTTAGGTCTTTCCATTTTTTTTATTTTTATTTTTATTTTTTTCATTGTTTTGATTTCTATTTAATTCAATTTTTCTTTACTTCATTTTAATTCATTTGAAAATTTCCTATTCTTTGGTTCCATTACTTAGTTCATTGGACACATTTAAATTCCTTAACAACATTTCTTTAGCTCCCACTTTCAGATTTAGCTTATGTGGAGGTGGACCACTTGGAAGAAGTTGGTTAAAAAACTCAGTGGGGAACACATTAAAACCTGTTGTTTCATTTTGAGCTGAGTAATCAATTATTAAATAGCTAATAGATTCACCTGGTAATCTTTTAAGCACCTGTTCATTAACTTTTATCATCCGTGTATTAATAGCACATAAATAGCTCTTCTTCCATAAAAATGATGCTCGTCATTCATTTCAAAAGGCAAGCATGTAATTGTTTTATGAATTTTATGAAAAATCACTTTAAACCAAATAGCTAAATCACCATCAACATTATCATCATCAACATAAGATATAAGGGTGACTTGATGCTATCCCATCTAAGCACGATAGAAAACAAAGATGAGAAAAGAACCTGTTAAAAATTTTAGAAACAAAAATAAAAAATAAAAAATATTACTATCAGTATCTGCTCTTCTTTTTTTCAAAAATGTCTCTTTCCATTATTTTTGTTGTTATTTTTTCCATTTTTTCTTCAGTTTAATATATCTCTACTCAAAAATAGGTGATTAATAGTAGAATAAAACTTTTTGTGTGTGTTTGTTATATTTTCTTTTCTCACATTCAAGATTTCATTGGTATTATCAATAATAATAATTTACATAGTTTTTTTATTTTGATTAATTGATTTCATTAAAAAATAGATTTGACCTTCTGGTCGGGTTCATTGGCCTCTATTGCTCTCTTTCCTAAACGTTTAGAAGAAGAAGAAAAAAAAAAAAAAAAACTAGCATAGAAACTCAAATGATTCTAAAAGATTTCCATTATCAATTTTCCAAATGTGTTGCAAATAATAGAAGGGATTCCCAATCTTTTACACTTTTAAAACATTTAAATTTATAAATTGAAATTGAAAAGAACAAAAAAAAATTGAAAAAGGGAAAAAAAAAAAAAAAAAAAGTATTTTGGTACGGAATATGTTTTTAAATGAATTTTTATGCTATCCAAATGAAGATGCTCATAAACATTTTTTTGTTAGCCCTGCTGTGTTTTTAAGGAACTATCGAGAATTTATTTTTTTTGGAGAATACATGGTTCAACGCGTAATCGTTTAAGCAACCTCATATTTCTTTAACTTAAACATTTTCATTGGCTCTCGAGGCTTTTATCATTCTTGAAACAATGTAAGGTTGTTGTTTTTTTTAGACGGATGTTACAGAAATACAATTTACATAGTATATTTTAAAGAAAAAAAAAAAGTTTTGGAAAATAAATAAAATGAAGAATCTCTGAATACTGAACATTTGAATTTTTTACAGCCTTCATTCCTTTATAAAATATCAATATTATTCCTTAATACAGTAGCTCCGTTTAAAGTTTTTAAAAATAATGATATCATTATTATTAATCAAACTTAAAGAAGTGATAGGATTTACTACGTGGAGGTATACATATATTCTAAATAAACCTTCAACAAATTACTTCATTTTTATTCTTTATACATTGTATTGAGAATGTCTTTTGTTCTCATGATATTTTTTTGATTAGACCCGAGTTTTTGAAAATAAGTTTTTCATTTTTGCAACATGAACGCACATGCCAAAAAAAAAAAAAAAAAAAAAAAAGAATTCCATATTCTCCTAAGTTTAGTTTTAAATTGATGTTTCTGAAAACTGCTTCGTTTCTTTAATCTCAAACCACGAAAAGATAGCATTAGCAATTCTATAAATTCTTTAAAAAAAAAAAAAAAAAAAAAACATCATACATGTCTTCTACACAAGAAGAGGTAATAAGAAACTCACGTCGGATGCTCCTAGGTGGCTGTTTTTGTTTGCCATTACTTTGGCTTTTGCATCTAGCGTACCATCTTCCCATGCTAAAGCAACCTGGGTATCATCCTATTCAAGGAAATCTAAAAAAACGTATTCATTTCTACATTTTTACTTCGATTGTCTATATCCTCTTTGTTTCTAATCCTATCCAAGCGTTTATCTCATCTGCGATAGAGTACGAGAGCTACGAATGTAGACTGACTTTTTTTTGTCTTTGTTTTCTTCTTTAGATTTGTATTTAGCTGGATCGGGGGCTTTTTTCTGGACTTGCATTTTTATAGGATGGTGGGTCACTTTTACTTACTTACGAAACTCTCTGGATGTCACCGGCGATAGATTAAGTGTGGTGATTCCAAAAGGCAAATAGTAATCGCATAGTTAACTTTTTTAAATGGATCATAGGTTTGAATTTATATATATATATGTCGAATGGTCTATTAAAGGTAGTTTTTCTCATCTCCATTAATTTTATAGTTTCATTTTACAACTTGTCTGATTATTCAAACAGTTTATGGTGATGATATATTATATCCATTTTTAATGTATCGCTTTTTCAGTCGTTTTTGTTTTTCAGTTGATTTACATTTATGCAAGTGAAAACTGGATGGAAACTTACTTCTTAAGATCTTTGTTTTTAATTCATACTTTATCTTGAAATTTAACCAGTTTTTATTTTTTAAAGTGAGAATAATATAAAAAAAGGTTTATTCTATGTAGGAAGTTAATAAAGCGAGAAGGGGGAGAGTAAATATTTGAGAACAAAAGTAGAAATAGACCAGTGCTTTGCTGAGGCTATATGAAGAAAAAATAGGAAGGAAATCCTTTTTTTAAATTTCATAGTTTTAGAAAGGAATGACAAAGTTTAAATGAGATAAATTACGAAATAAAAAATAGTCCGTAATAGTCCCAAAGTGAGGTAGTGGTTAAAGTATAGATAAATTTAAGGCTTCGATTGTTTTTTCTCTTTTCCTTTTTTTTTCAACGCGAGTCAAGAGAAACTCATATCTGAAACTGAGTAACGATAGGGAAATGGATAAATCTATTTTTTTTTTTTTTTTTTTTTTTTTTTCTCATTTTTTTTTTTTTTTTTGGATACTCTTTTCTACCTCGTGGATGTTCATTGTGCAATAAAAATAGCGAATATGAGACAAAACCTTTTTTTTTACCTCTTAATTTTTTTCTATTTTTAAAAATATAAAAATACAATTTTCTTCGGTTTAGTTCTTACTATTTTAGTGTGCAGATATAAAATATTTTTATATATTGTTTTTACTCACTTTCAGTTTATATTCAATTCTAACTTACATTAATAAAGTAAAGTTTTCAAGAGATTTTAAAAAAAAATTAATTGAAAAATTTCGCGTTTCTTCCATTTTCTAGAATTTTTTCAATTTCTTCTGTAAATTTTTTATAACGATTGTCTAAGATATTTTCATTTTTATTATCATCTTTTTTTTAAAAAAATTTAAACGCGAAAAAAAAAGTCGTAGAGTTAGGTTAGGTCACTCTACAAAGTTTCATCATGGATCTTTATTTAAATACAAATTCGAATGCTCATCAAAATTCTGAAAACATTCATGACTCGCCATCAGTATCAACACCGACAATGGGGCATTCCGATCATTTAACTTACGATCCTGCGGCTTACCCTACTTCCACCTTGCTGAACTTCAACTCAACTTCTCCAACTTTGTCCAATTCTGCACCTATGATGTCTTCAACTATGTTTCCCGAAGCTATCCACTCCTTTCCATACTCTTCCAACCCAAGTTCTCATTTTGTGCCTCATGAATCTTATCCTTCAAATGGCATTTATAACCCGTTACCTCCTTCTTCTCTCTCCAACATGAATTCAGATGTCCCCATGGTCAATTTCTCTAAAACTCTCCTCTCTGACTCTTTAAATACAACTCCTTCTGACACATTCAATCAACATGTTCACTATGCACAACCCTCTGGTTCTCAATTTCACCCTTCACCTTATTTAAATCCTTCCCCTCCACTGTATAAATTTCATCCAGAGAATGCTTACAGTACTACACCCAAAAAAAATAAACGCCAGCTCTTAGAAAGTCCTTCCGATCTCACTTTAAAGAATGTATTAAGGCAATTTTGGCAAGACCAATTTCAAAAAATAAATGACCCCAACCTAGATCTTAAAAGTCATGCTATGCCATTAGCTCGAGTCAAAAAAGTGATCAAAAGTGATCCAGGATTCAGAATTGTATTTTTATTTTTATTATTCAAATGGTTTATTTTCTATCATTATTTTCTTTTTATTGATCGTTCAGATACTTTATTCAAAATTTACCGTTTTTTTTCCAATGACGCAACTTAATTTAATTTAAATCTCTTTTTTTTATAGATAAATTAACTCTTATTGTACCCAAATTTAAAAATTTTTTCGCGCAAAAAACCATCCCATTTATTTAACATTTAGAGTATGATCGCCTCGGAGGTTCCGATTTTATTATCTAAACTTTCTGAAATTTTTATTTCTGAGTTTATCCTGCGAGCTTGGGTGATAGCTGACGACCTTAAAAGAAGAACTATTCAAGGAAGCGATGTTATTTCCGCTGGTAGGCAACATGCTAAATATGATTTTTTAGTTGATATCCTTCATCAAACTAACAAAATTCCTGATCCTGAGGAATCACAGGTATGTCGAGTGTAACTAAGTTTGATGTGTGTTTGTTGATATCTTTTTTTTCCATCTGTTCTCTGTAAGTAGCCCATAACTTTCAACTCTTGGAAATGGTATTTAACATTTCAACATGTGTAGGACTCTATTTTTAATGATTATATTCATACCTCCCCTCGCTCAGAACCTACTCCGAATCCAAAAACGACAAAGGAATCTAATCAAGCAATGTATGTGCCACATCTCAATTCTTCTATCCATCCAACATACTCTTACCAATCTCCTCCAACTCAGTTATTCAGTAATTTTCATGAACCTCCTACATTGCAGCCACAGCATACATCTCCCAATTCTTCGGTTTCCAGAAAACCCTTTTATAACTATTCCAATTCTACATTTTCTCCTCCTTCTCCTATTTTTTCCTCATCTCATCCCCCTAAAACGCACTCAGAGTCAGTGAACTCTGAAACATCTTATACTCCTCCTAATTGAATCAATGGTCGAACGCGAGATTTTTTTTTTTTTTAAAAGGGAATAAGTTGTGGTAAAATATATTCTTGAATTTATGACGTCCTTGTGGGTTTGCGTCTTTCTTTTCATTATACTTTTTTGCGCCTTTTTTTTTTCTATAGCTCTCAAAGTATATAAGCTTGCTTCATTTACTTTTTTGCCAAAAAAAAAAAAAAAAAAAAAAAAAAGGAATTCAAAAGGGAAGAATTTTACCAGTTGTGAAGCTAATTGGGTCATTTCACCAAACAATGCAGCTTCGGTGACGTGACAACCACTGGTATCGATAAAAATGAGTTCAAACTGATCTTTTTTAAATCGTTCTAAACCATTTAAAGCAATTTTGACGGCATCTGTTTCTGTATAACTATGGCCATAAAGGAAGATTATTATTATATATATAAAAAGAAACAAAGAGTGAAGCTTTAATTACTACTACTACTACTAATCATGGTAGTGAACAAGATTAATTTTTTTTAAATCTTGGGTTTCCTTTTTTAAATTATTTTTTCTTTTGACTTTGTGGCCTTTAAATCGTTATGTACCTTCCGAAAAATGGGATTTTGGCTCGTATGGCATTTTGTTTTAATTGATCGAAAGCGCCTGCACGAAATGTGTCAGTGCATATCAACGCGGTTTTAAAGCCTTTTCGATGATAATAATGTGCTAGCTACAAAATGATCAATCGATGTATACATATGTAAATAAAGAGGTGAATATACTAGCATCGTGTATTACCAGTTGTTCCTTTAATATCCTATCACTTATATCATTTGTAAAGTTTAAATCCTTTGTAAATATATAAATATAGCTCCTTTTTTTTTTTTTTTTTCTTGTTCATCCTTTTCATATCAAACGATTTTTTAAGTTGAAGGTGCACCAACCATATCTCAACTTGACTCAAGTCATGATTACAACTAAGGAGAGAAGAGAGAGAAATGAAAAAAAATCAAAGACGAAAAGAAAAAAACAAAAGCGTTTTTTCACTCACTTTAGTACATGTGGTCGTTTTCCCAGCTCCTTGTAATCCCACCATCATGACGATGTTACAAGTATGTTTTTGAGGATGCCATGTAGGCACTTTTGGGTCCATCAAGTCAAGTAATGCCTCCACAATAGCCTGTTGGACACGTTTTGGAGTGGTAGGAGACGGTAACTGAGATATGAGTTGTTGACGTAAACTATGTACATACTTTACATTGACGTCGGCTTCCAGTAAAGTTTTACAGATATCTTTCAATACGGATTGAAGTACAGAATCGTCTACTTTCGATGACGCCGTGAGTTTGGATAAAGTTTGGGTGAGTTTTTGACCTAAATCTGTCAAGACCATTTTATGAAGGTGGAAGTTTGGAGAAAAGGAGTGTTTTCTTCTTCTTCGTTTCTAGACTTTAGAAATTCTGAAAAAAAAAAAGAAAGAAAGAAGGAAAGAAACAGAGAAAAGGATTGATTGAAAACATGTGGTAAGGATACGCATACCTTTTCACTCCATTTTTTCAAATTTTAATTTACTTTAGAAATAGAAGAATAATTCGCCATATCGTTTTTTTTTTGTTTTTTTTTTAAAGAAGCATCACATTAAATCTTCATTTTTATTTATTTATTTTTGATTAAAAGAGATCATTAGAGAGAGTGAACCAGTCTAAATAGTAGAAAAGGAGAGTGAAAAAAAAAAATAATAATAATCAAGAAACTGTTAGGAGACTTTTCGAAATTGTAATTAAGAAAAAAAAAAAAAAAAAAGTAAAGGAAGAAGAGAATCAAAATAGAAAAAGAGAAAAATAAGTCTAGTTAAAAAAAGCAGCTCAAATGGAATAGAATAGACGAAAAAGGGTGCCATGAGAAAGCTTCAGCACCATAAAACACGACAAGTACTTTTTTTTTTTTTTTTTTTTTTTTGCTGAATTAAATTTGGTAACGAAATTCACCGATTAAAGGAAAGGTTTCTAGGATTGGCTTGTCAAAAATACTGAAAATAGATTTAAAAAAAAAAAAAAAAAAAAAAAAAGAATTAGAATTAGAATTAGAAATGGAAGTAATTGTAGAAATAGTAGATAGTACCTAGTAGGGAGTAGGTAGAAGTAGTGATAGAGTGGTCAAGGAATGGAGAGCAACTTCATGGAATTAAGTTGGCGGAGGTATAAAAAAAAAAAAAAATTTTTTTTTTCTAAGGGTGGGGTTAGTTCCCACTAAAATTGACAAGACTCTTTTTCATTGGCTCAGATTTTCCTTAAGAATCAAAAAAGACAAGCTTTGCTGAACACAACACACAACCCCAGCCCAATTATTCTCCACCAAACTATATTCCTACTTTACCAGCTGTCACTCCTTCTTTTCAATCAAATACATGAATTTCACAATAAGTATAACCCGTACTTCTAACCTTTCTCTTCCCACCTTAAACCCTACTCACCTTTCAACGAATACGTTTTCAGTTTTATCTACCTTATATACTTCGTTTCCTTACCTTAATCCTTTCTTTCTTTCTTTTTTTTTTTTTTAAATAATTCAATAAAAGCTGAGAAGTTACTAAAACAAAAAAATTTTGAGCGAACCCTTCCCGTATTATTTTTGTTTCTTATAGAGTATTCTATTTCCATAAGACCCTTTATGCACATTGCACAGATTTTTTTGCTTTTGTTTTATTTTATTTTTTTCCTCTCCCATTTTAAGAAAAGATAAAGAAAAAAAAGAGAGAAAAATCTAAGTTTTATTAAGCTACTTAATACTTTTTCAACCCTCATTGACGCTCTAATTCTTGAATAGCCAAGAGGGTAGCTAAATTAGACTGTTTTGTTGTATCAATTTGATGTTGTAAGTAATCTAAATGAGCCTTGATCTCTAGCTAAAAAAAATGGAAACCAGGAAGTACGTTAAAAAAAAAAAAAAAAAAAAAA
>JADGJU010000043.1:0-20898 GCA_026937265.1 Coelomomyces lativittatus
GAAGTAGGTTTAAAGGAAGGGGAAATATCAGATGGAGGTACTGGAAGAACAGAGATAAAATATAAATTATATTTTCATTGTGAAGTTCGAAAGTATTTTTTGTTGTTCCAAGTACTTAATTTTAAAATGTTAAAATCCATCATGCGTGTTGTTCCCTTCTCTTTTTTTTAATTTCACATATATACTATTTCTCTATAAGGCAAACTAAAAAAAAGAGAGTAAATTTTACATTTTTAAAAACTTCTTTTTTTAAACTTTTTATTTGTAAATAAAAAAAGATCCAAATATGAAATTTCCAGTTATTTCCTGTGGAATATTTACTTTTATAGTTATGACTGCACTTTTTTTTTAAAGTTAAAATCGATTTTTCAATTTCATATCAGTTGAAAAAAAAAAAAAAGAAAATTCTGTAAATTTATGGTAAAGAAATTTAAAAAAGGGTTACGAAAAATAAATGAAAAAGCCATTAATGAATTTCAATCGTTTTTATTTTTCCATGACATGTCACTTCAGAAAGATATTTGGAGGGTTATTTATTTAAATAATAAAAAAAGTAATCATTTATTAAAGTGATTTTAGATAAAGAATCATTAAAGTAAAATGAGGAATAGTTTAACTTTGAGATGAATTTGAAGTAAAGTGGGACTTGCTAGTTTGTTAGAGTGAAGAAAGTAATGATAAAGGTTATTTTTATTCACTTAGAAAATAGGGTGGCATCCATACCTCAGAGATGAATTACTACGGGGTTCATGACAAAAGTTGTTCCTTAGTAAAGTGGTAATGACATATTAAAAAAGACCCCAGTCCTTAAATACTTAAACACTTATATAAAATAAGAAGTACTGAATAGTAAGTAAATTAAACAAAATAGAAGATGAAAATAATAATAAACTAATTAAATAGAGTGGGGATGGTAAGCATAATTCAATTAAAAGTCTCATTAAGTGGTATTTGAAAAGGTAAATAGACGAAATTGAGCACTTTATTAAAATTATTGATAAAATTTGCCGATTCTTACAAAAGAATTTCGTGCAAAAAATTTTAGAATGAAAAAAAACAAACAGGACTTGGTTGAACCAAAAAAAAATTTTCATTTTATTTTTATTTTTTTCCTTTTTTTGTAAGCAAAATAAGAAGAAATTACATTTATGCAAACTGTTTTTTTAGGATAAAACAAGAAAATAATCAAACGATGTTGGATTAAAAAATAAATTGAGTTGAAAACGATGGTAAAAATTAGTGTAAAGATAACAACAACAGATTTATTAAGTTGACAGGCGATGCCTCATAGTTTAATGTTTTTTCTTCAACGCTTTACAACCACTTGACATTTCTCAAGTACGTTGTTTTATGTCAATTAAACTTAAAAATGAAAAACATTTTAAGTAATACAGGCTTTACATAAAATCAGCCCCATTCAGTATGAAAATAAATAAATAATGGGATGCACAATAAAATTCAAGTTAAAACGTAAAATATAAAAAAATTGAAAGAAACCTTAAAAATACCAAAAGGTTCAAATATTAAGTGTCAATGAGCGAGGCTTTTTCAATACCCATGAGGGGCACGCAAAAGTCTCTAAACGGATTGTTGAGTTGAAAGCGTATTCATTCAGATGAGGTACTGAAAAAAAAACCTTAAAAACAACAAACTTATTTTTTTCATGGCTTCAGTCATTACCATTTATATATATGTATTAGTTGCCTTTACGAGCCTTCGAAGTAAAAGATTTAAAGGCCTATGGTTTTTCTCCACGAATGAAAATACATGAATTTCTTTTCTTTTTAAAAAAAAGTGTTAAACTCAATTTCGAAATGCTTCCTTAAAATACTTTAAATAAGGTCTCGTTCATTTCTATTTTTTCTTCCGTATCATTTATACTTTTTCCCCTTCTTTTCACTCTAAGCAGATAGTATTATTTTTAGTTTTTTAAAATCTTCTAAACACGTAGCTTTTCTTTTTTTTTCTTCATTCTGTTCTGTTCTGTTCTGTTCTTTTTTTTTTTTTTTTTTTTTTTTTCGTTAGTTTAATTTAATTTAAATTGAATTAAAAATGGCAACAAATGGTTTTTTATTTCGAATTTTTACAGTTTTGATAATTCTTAGTGCTATGTTGATAACGCAAGGTATGTCTAAACTAAATTCAATTAAATTGAATGACCAAAGGCTAAATTTATGCTTTATTCTTTGCTCAAATCCGAAAAAAAATTAAAATACTTTCATTAAACCATTTTTTTGATCAATGTATTTTGCATGGGATTAAAATTTCAAGTCCATTTTGTTTAATTTAATTTTTTTTCCTTTTAGAACAAAGTGCTCCTTTGTATATAAAGCGCATTTTCAATTTTCTATTTAAAAAGATTATTCTTTAATGATCTTTTATTTATTTATTTTTATATATTTGTTATCCTTTTGTAATTTAACACCTTTTTTTTCTTAATCTTAATAACCTTAACCGACATATTAATTCTGATCAATGAACCCTTTATTTTATATGTAAACAATGTGGGCTCAACCATTCCTCCATTTTCTACACTTACAGGTTCATCTCGAGAATTGAACTCATCTCTCGATAAAAATAAGCAGACAGAAGGGCGCAGAAGAAACGATGTTTTATCCAGACCTGAGTCATTTGAGGATATCTCGGAGGAACGCTCAGGTGATGCCAACGTTTCACTCCGTAGTACTAGTTCGGACCCCTATGATGACAGCTCTCATGGAGATAACGCCAGTGCAGGGGTTAAATGCAATGGAATCTTGCCCAGTGGATCCCTTAAACTTAGAAAAGCGTGTCAAGATGGCCACCAATATTGCAGAGACCCTTGTTTTTTTTACACATGTCAATATGGCACTGAGTATATTCTTCGGAGTGTTGCTCCAGGTACGGTTTGTGCAGACACAGATCAAGGTATTGAAATGAGACATCCAGGAAGAATTCACAATTCATTTCGTTAATTTTTTTTTTCTTTCAATTATTTTCGCTTTTTTTGTTATGAATAGGATGATGTTTCATCTTTCTTTTCGTTTTCACTTTACTTTTTTCGTTCAATTTTCTTTTTTTTTTTCTTTGAGGTGTGAAAGAAAATACTTAGGTTTTTTATTTTTTAATTTAATTAAATTTGATTTGATTTTTTTTCCTTTTTTTTTTTTAATTAAATTGAAAAAGGAAGGAAGAGAAACATCCTCCCTTTTGTTGAAGGCTGAAGGAATAGTAGAAATAGTCCAAATCCATTATTTTTCAAAGTTCATTTTCTTATGTGGTTGTTTTTTCTTTTTTTTTTTTTTTTTTTAAGGTACCTTTTTTTTTTTTTTTTTTTTAAGAGTGTATTTCATTGTATAGAATAAAAAAGTGAGTGTCTGCAAACAAAGATAGACCAGAAAAACCGATAGAATGTTTTCTTTGGATCAAGCAGAAGCAGAATATGAATTGGTTTAACGAATGCATCAATGGAAAACATGGGAATTCCTAACTGGACAATGATGGTTGTATCTCATATCAGAAAAAATAAAAAAAAGGAGCAACGATCAAGTAGATTTCAAAAAAAAAAAGAAAAAGTTGCGATAAGGTAAAGCATAAGTCTATTAAAATAATAAGTGCGTGTCCCATCAATCATACTTTAAGTGATCAAACCATCCCATCAAAACTTTTTAATGGTTTACAAATAATTCAGTATATTCATTTATTTCGTGAACACCATGACTACTTAACACGTATTATTTTTGTAATTTTCAAACATTTCTCTATCTACGAACATCTCAATTTGGGCATTGATTTCTATGTTTATTGCATGGATTTCTTTGACACTGAACTAGCTTCTATTTTATGTAAAAGCAATTTTTTTTCGTTGAGTGTACTTTATTTTATTTATTTTTACGTTTAGTGGACATGAAAAACAGCTCTTTGACTTCACTCAAATAGTTGTATAAGAGTGATATGTAATCATTTAAATACCCTGGCATCCTCCCCCATTGAATTAAACTGTTTTTGTTAATTTTACTCCACTACGTTTTCTCTCACCTGGTTTTAATAATTAAAAAAAAAAAAAAAAAAAAAGAAAACTCCTTTCGTACACACTTACAATTTTGTTTTAAAGAAAGTATAAAATATAAAAGATTGCAGAACAGATAGATTTTTTTGTTTGTTTCTACACGTAGCTTTTTTGTATTGAAAACATAGGTCTTTTTTTTTTTTTTTTTTGAACGAATTAGGTTGCTCAAACGGACATGATTTATTAACTGTAATTAATATTAATAATAAGAATAAAAAAGGTCTAAAAATAGAGGAGAAGAATAAAAAATTTGAAAACAGTCATTTTGATTCAGATCATCCAAAAAGTACAGTTACCTAACAAAAAAAAAAAAAAAAAGGTTTGTAATTCAAGCAAAAAGTCTCTAAGCCGAAATTTAAATTTTGCCCATCTTTCTATAACTTAATGGGGAAAGAGAAATCTAAAAAGAGTTCGAAAGAAAGAAAAAAAAAAAAGTCAAAACATGGGATGGAGAAAAAAATGGACGGAGGAGAGGACTGATAGAAATTAAAGAGAATACAATTTTTTTTTCTATTTTCTATTTGATTTTGAAATGGAAAGGTGAGTTTTTCTTTTTCTTTTGTATACATCTTCAAAAAAAGCAGACAAGACGCGGTCTCCAAAAAAAAAAAAAAAAAAAAAAAGTCCTATTACCTATCCTCTTGTTGATGCTTTCTAGTTTAGCTTTTGACTCTATGAAAAAAAATAATAATAATAAGAGACCTTTTCTTTTACTCTTCAGTGTCAGATAGATTCTCCTCATCTTCACGTTCCGTCATGTCAATCACAGTGTTAGAGAGAAAGTCCACGATCATGGACCCTTTTTCTCCACCCACCGCCAAGAACCCAGGCACCCCCGGACACCAAGCACACGAGAAGAGCGAGCCTAAGCCGAGGTGTTTACTGTCCATCAAGGTAGGTGCATGAAGCGATTGCCATACCTTGACCTGTTCATCTCCCACGGTGGCCAAGCCAAACGGACTCCACGCCACACACGTGCACGCCGTGGCATGAGCGTCGAGTTGCCATACCGGTGACTGCCAGTGTCGTAAATCGTAGGCCAAGACGGTCCCTTGGTCTAACGCCACGTAAGCTTGAGTGGGAGACGACGGGTCCATGACCACCGTCACATGTTCCGGGTCACTCGACAACGTCCATGTGTGACGAACCGTCGGCGTCCGTGTATCAAAGTAAGTACATTGAGCATTCAATGTTCCTACCAACAACTCCGACGGCGAGGTCCATCCCATCGTCCCCACCTTCGATCCTAAGTCAAACGAACGTCGAAGTTCAAAGTTCGACGCTGGATCCCACAGTTTCACGGTCCCATCCGCTGACCCCGAGGCTAAGATCCCATGCTGTTCATGCCAAGCTAAGGTTAACACACTATCGGTATGAGACAACGTCATTTGGGTGGAGGAGGAGGGTTGTTTCTTGTTCATGTTATGTTTTTGGGTGGGAACCCACATGGAGGTTTTTTTCTTTTTTTTTTTAGAGAGTGAGAAAGAAGAAGAAACAAGAGGAGGAGGAGGAGGAAGAGGCGTTCCTAACATGGCCACCGGGACCAATGGATCCAATTGATCGAAATCCCAAATTTCAATTTCCGGTTGCATGGTCCCCACGGCCAACCAATGACCCAAGTGAGGAGGGGATTGAGCTAAACATAAAGGAAACGTAGGTAATAAAATATCATGATGTGGATACAATTGATGTTCTTTAGTAAACACTTGAAATTCCAAGACCGATAAACCATCTTGATGGGTAGCTAAACATAAAAGATGATCGGTTGGATCAATACGAACATCTTCTTTTTCTTCGTTTTCTTCTTCTTCTTCGTCCATCATTCCATCGGAATTTAAATTTTCATGATTCAATTGTAAATAAGGATCGTTTCCATCGGAAGTGATTTGTACCAAGGAATTCAAGTTCGGGAAAATATTAACCTCTTCAAAAGGAAAAAAAAGAAAAAAAAAAGGGTGTATGAAGTAGTTAGAGTTAAGTTTTTTTTCTTTCTTTCTTTCTTTCATTTTTAATGACGATTCAAATAGAATCCAAGAAAAATCCCATTTCAATAAGTACTTTCAATCGCATTCCTGTCGACTTCTTCTTCGTCTTCTTCTTCATAATCACTGAAATGATAAATATCCAATCCTTCTTCTTCGCCTTCTTCTTCTTCTTTTACTTTGTCTTCCTTTTCTTCTTTTCCTTCCGCACGAGCCATGGCCTTCGTCTCCAAAGAATCCAAGTCTATGTCCATGTCCATGTCCATGTCCATTGAATTTTTGAATTCCTTTTGTGTCAACTTTGTTTCTATTTCTTGCGTAGTACCTGAACCGAACGAAGAAGAAGCCTTCCCTTTCTTTTTTATTAACTTGTTGGGTGTGTTCATTGGAGTTTGAGCTATTTTTTCTCCTACTCCTACTCCTACTCCTTTTTCTTTTTCTTCTTCTTCTTGGTATTTCTTTTTTAAGTTTTCATACGCTAATTTCGATTCGTTCAATTGAAAGCCAGTCAATTGAGAAATCCGTTCGTATTCTTCATTTGTGTATTCCACTTTTGTAGGATGTTCCTTACAAATCCCTGGAGGAATCCAAAGCAGTGCTGTTGTAGTGCTCATTGTAGTTGTTGTTTTATTTGTTGACTTTCTTGAAGTAGAGAATTATTTTCTTTCTAATTGATCTTAAAACTCTTTTCTTCATTCAATGGATCAAAGAAAAGAAAAGAAAAAAAATCAAAAAGAAATGGTTAATTTTTAAATTTTAAATGTCAACCAGAATACCAAAAAAAAAAAAAAAAAAAAAAAAAGAATTTTGGTTTTCTTTTCTTTTTTTAATTTTAAATGAAATGGTCACTCTCCTCTTCTCTCCTCTCCTCTCCTTTTGGCTTTTCTTTAGTTACTCATTTTATTCTTTCGTCTTTAACTGGTTGTTCAATCCAACAACGTAAAAAAAAAAAAAAAAAAAAAAGGAAGAGAACATGTATAGAAAATGGATATGAGTTCAATTTCTTAGACCTAGGCTACCTCACTAACACTGAAATTTAAGAAGAGGACTCAGTTTGACTTCGTCGATGACTATTGAAAGAACAAATCAAATAAACAAGTTAAGTTAGGATAAGATACAACTAGAGGGTATAACGATAGAATAGAAAGTTAGGGTTCTTAGTATGATAGGAACCAAAACGAAGAATCGACTATCGATTTTTATTCTAATTTAAAGTTCTATCATTATAAATATATAAAGAAAGAAAGGACTCAGTAACATACTCCCAAATCCTGTAAAGTTGATAAAGCCCGGTGCCTGCCACAAATACATTCACAGATAGCAAATTGTAATTTACTGGAATGATTTGAGTAGAATAACGGCTCCAAATCATACCAGTTGCCGCGAGCGCTACAATGAGGGTGGGAATAATTTTATTTTGTCAAAAAAAAAAAAAAAAAAAAAAAAAAGGGATATATACAACAATGGATAAAGGAAAAGGAAGACATATTATATTTATCAAGGTATCATTTTTCTACTATTTTATTTCAACTCTAATTTTTCTAGAAACAATTTCAAGAATCAAAATTCAGAAATGATTTTTATTTATTTATTTATTCAACTGGGTTGCAAATATGAAGAATTAAGTTTTTTTTTTTCTTTCAACAATGAAGTAGAGAGTTAAATTTAGTAAGCTTGAATAGAAAGGAAAGAGTGTACCAGTTGATTGTGATAAGGATAATTTTTCAGCAGGTCGCTTTAAATCTCCAAGTCCAGCAATGACAAGTGCCCATTTCGCCGCGGGAGCCCAAAAATGAATGGTTTTAGGTCCTATGAAAAAAAAAAAAGAAAAAGAAAAGATGAAGATCCGAAAAATCCAAATACAATTCAAGTGTGGAAGTAATTGATGTTGCATATCTTTTCAGGTGCTTGAATGCAAAGCAATTTTATTATCATCATGGTATGGTATGGTACCTGCTGGGTGATTCCAGAATCGACCGAAAGTGGATCCATTAGCTGCGGTTGCCATGATTGCTGAAAAGAATGTCAATTCAAACGATTTTTGCTAATGCTCCTGGAATAAAAGTAGGGAACTTAAAGTAGACAATGGATAACTAATTTTTGAAGTGAAGTTGAAGAAATTTCCAGTTTTTAAAAATATAGTAAAATTAATCCAACCTGGCTAAAAAGTAACTTTCGGCGTAATTTCTAAAGAAAAATTCTTTTCATTTTTTTTGACTTAAACGTTTCAACTGTTTGACGGTCTCTTTCATGAACGCTTTCACTCGCCAAAATCGAGATTGTTTTATATATTCTTTTTAACACTTGAAAATAATAATAAAAATAATGATTTTTTGCAAAAAAAAATATTATGACAAGCGAAAAATAAAAATGATTTAAAAAAAAAAACATGGAGGAGTAAATAGAGAATTCGTTATATACTTCCTGCCCACGCTTACTTTTTTTTAAATCTTTTTTTATAGTAACATAATTATAGTTTCTTTATTTTCATTACAAGGATACTTTTAGTAAATTTTCGGGCTTCCTCCAAGAACTTTTTTTTTTTTTTTTCCTCTTCTTTATTTTGATTTGAAAAAAAAAAAAAATCCAAAAGAATCGAAGATAAATACTTTGTCTCCAAGAAAAAACAAAAAATAATAAAAAATAATAAAAAGAAGTAGAAAAAGGGGGAGGGGATTTGGAAACACAAATAATATTGTATAATTAATTTACATTGACTTGCAACAAAAACTACCATGCTGAGGCGTGTAAATTAAAAAAATGGAAAAAAATGAAATTAAATTAAACTACGTTATTCTAAACTAGCTTATTTCACGCATAAATATATAAATAAAAATAAAGCAAATGAATTGATAAAGAACATGTAAGCGAAAAATATCTTTCGGAAGCTTGATTTCTTCATTAACACGTTAGAAATACGTAAAGACATTTGATTTATAAGTCCTAGTTGTCTCCATTTTCGATGAATTTCCTTTTAAACAAAAGAACGGTTAATAATAAAAAATAAAAGAGAATAATAATAATAATAATACGAAGAAGATTATCAAAGAGTAAAGGTTCTCTTAAAAAAAAACTTAGACGTACTCTTCTAGAAAATTCATTGAAAGTGTGCATTTTATCTTCGTACAATTCGCGATATTTTTTTTCAATTTTATCACATGCAGTGTTCGATGAAGACCTTAAATTTAAATTACATCCACTGTCCATTTTCGATGGAGCACAAAGAGGATGTGTTGGGAATCCAGAAAGATATTCGATTTTTTCAAACATGGCAATGTTTTCCTTTTGTAGGAGTTCATTTTCGTTCTTCAATCTTGCATATGCTTGTGATTTACTCACTAAATGCTTCTCCAATTCGTTACACTTTGATTTAAGACGATCTCTTTGAGAAACATAAATATTGACTAAGGTCGAGTCTGCATTGTCCTACAAAAAATAAATATAGATAAAAACATGCAAATTCATCAAATAATTCTCCCTACATTTTCTTCTACGTTTTTTAAAAACTTTTGGTTTAATAGGTTGAAATTCGTTTTTTTTTTTTAACCTCATGAGGGGAGAAGTGATGAAAGAGGCCAAATTTATATAAATATTCTAATATATTAATGTGGAAAAAAACAGCATTTTACCAATGATGGGATGTTACTGCCTTGAAGAAGGCCTTCGAGCATAGCTATACGCTCTTGATTCGAATCCATTCGTTCTTGGTGGGTTTTTCTAACAGTTTCAATTTCAGTCCGTAAAGATTCCAACTCTTTCTAAATATACGAATACATATACATAAGTTATACGAAAAGGATAAAGTAATATATTAAAAAAATAAAAATTAATATCATTAGAAGGGGAAAAAAAATAGGGAGTGAGGGATAATGATGATAATCACTTTTTTTTTTCTTTTTTTTTTATGCAAATGGAGGGAATACACGATGAAAAATTTCACGTACATCTTTAATTTCCAAAATTGACAAATACTGTTGTATTCTAGCATTTAACGTATCCATACATTCAATCTTCTCTTTTTTTTCTTGTTCTAAAATAGATTTTGATAACTCAAGATTATCATTTAACGAATTTTTTTCCTTCTCTAATGATTGAATCAAGGCATGGGCATTTTGAAGTTCTTTCTCTGAGGCGATGATTTTCTCAGAAACCGAAGAATCATCCATTTTCGAAACTTGCTGAAATTGGTCCAGTTTTCGTTCCTAAATAAAAAAATAAATAAAATAAAATTGATTAGTGTGTACAGAAAAAGGGAATACGATTGAACATTTGAATTTTATTTCCACATATAAATATTAAAAAAAAAAAAAAAAAAGGAAAAAGAAAAAGAAAAAAAAAAAAAAAAAAAAAAAAAAATAGATAGATAGATGGAGAAGTTCCTTTCCTGTATTGAATCCAGAGTAGGATGGATGGAAAGGAACCCGAGAGAGTTTGCCTCTATCTATATATATATATATATATAGTTTTAATGAACCTACCTTTTCTTGGTACTTTAAATACAACATGGCTTGATGGCCTTGAACACGTACGTCTTTGACTTTTTTAGACACGGTGATGTACCGACCTTGAAAGAAAGACACTTCGGTCGATGCCACACTCTTTTTTTGAGTCGATGTGGACACCCCTTTCGTTCCCATCTTTGGATGAGAAGGAGGGTAAGGAGCACGAGGATGACGAGACCCCCAAGATGACGACGATGTCTTTAACTGGGGACTGACTTTTGAACTTAGTGGAGTGGAAGGGGTGTTTGAATCACCTGGACTGGAAGGTAACGACAAGGAGGAGTGAGCAGGGCTCCTCGGTTCATGTGCACGGGTCAAAAGAGAACACGACGAATCATCTTTCCCTCCAAGGAGTTCTTCTTCTTTTTCATCCTTTGGATGGTCCACTGGGATGTCAAGTGAGGTCTGTTCAGTTTCATCTACAACGACTTTGAAAGTGTTGTCAAGTGATGATGATGATGATGATGATGGGTGAGTGAAAGAAGGAGGGTTCATGGTGTTGTTGTATTTAAAAGGATTTGGATAGTTTCATGGAAAAGATTTGCTGAATGAGTTTTTGGTAGTTATTTCTGAAATAAATAGATAAAAAAATAAAAAGAATTTTTTTTTTCTTTTTCTTTTCCATTTCTATGGTTTAACTTCACTTTTCCTTCCACCTTTCAATACTGGAAGACTTTCCATCATCCATTGACTTGAAATTCTAATTGAAACGCATGGAAGAAGAAGTGGGAGTGAAAGGTTAGAGGAGATTCACACAACCACATTGTATTTTTTTTTTTTTTTTTTTAAAGTTTGGTACTGCTATGAAGCCTCAATACATCAAAGGATGGTTCTTCTTTCTTTTTCTTTGGGGGGTGATGTGTGGTCTCGCGACGTTGTTTTTTTTATTTTTTTTATTTTATTCTCGTTGGCATGAAAAGGAAATGAAATGCAACGTTGATAGACGACCACCAAGGAAACGAAAGAAAGAATAATTTACAAAAAAAAAAAAAAAAGACATAAATATATAATAGACATTTAGAGAGTAACCCATCCATCATGCAAAATAGTACAACTAACTCCAATGAAGAAGAAGGAAAACCCTATCCTGGATCATCACAGAGCTTATACATCTTCTTTGAACGAGGTGGAGATCACCCCACCGTTGGATCCTTCGGTGGGTTTGGACGTATCTTGGATCGTGGTTGGTGGAGAAAAGGACTTGGAGAGGTCTGGAGGGAGGGGAATCGATGACGACGGAGATGATTTTTGGGGAGTATACCGATCGGAAAAGTCTTCGGTGACTTCGTATTTGTAAGATTTATAAACATGACGTTCTTTTAATGC
This sequence comes from Coelomomyces lativittatus, assembly GCA_026937265.1. Taxonomy (NCBI): domain Eukaryota; kingdom Fungi; phylum Blastocladiomycota; class Blastocladiomycetes; order Blastocladiales; family Coelomomycetaceae; genus Coelomomyces; species Coelomomyces lativittatus. Next base: position 11,859 of record JADGJU010000043.1, read on the forward strand.
ACGAATCATTAATTGTTCAACTAACAGTTTGGCTACACCTAACAAAGCAATGGACGCCACCAACGATTGAAGTAGAGCCATGAATTCAAACTCTAAATGGAATGAGAAGCAGTCAATGTGTGTTTGTTTGTTTTGTTTTCTCTCTCTCTGTGTCTCCTCTTCATGTGCACGAGGATTCCATTCCATCAAAGAACATAAAAAAATAAAGGGGGAATACGAAACGTAAGACGTACTTCCAGTATACCCCGTTTGAACAAATAAAATATGTAACCCATGATGATTCCATTCTTGTAGGATGAGACCATCAGGAGTATACCGATTGACAACGCGCTACAGATCGAAGAAGAAGAAATCCATTGATTGATTGATTCATTCATTCATTCCTTCATTCATGGTAAGAAAGGAAAGTAAAACAAAACAAAACAAAAAAACAGGTACCTTGGCTTCGGTCCCTTCAATGTACCCAATTTGATAGGTATACTTGACGTCATCGATGGCACTTAATCGATTTGCATAATTGATGACGACCACCAAGACCGTGCCTTCATGACGAATCGATTGAGAGTTTTGAATTCGTTCTAAGTCGGTCACTCCCGAAGCCACCATTAAATCCTGTACCGTGAACAAATCTCCTGGAATACTTGCATTACGTACCACCACTTCGTTCGTTCCCACCGTCTCTATGGCATCCTTTTTATCTGTCTCTTGCACCGTCGAAGGTAAATACACACGAAAAGGATCACCGTTCTTGTTCAGTAAGGTGCCTTTCAAAAACCGATTTTGAATCACTCGGTGGGTGGTAAACGAAGTCAACGAATGTTCAATCATGATCTTTAAAAAAAAAAATAAAAATAAAAATACATAAGAATAATAAGACTCATCCTCATGAGAAAGGAAAGAAAAAAAAAAAAAAAAAACCTCTTTGATTTATTTATTTTTTAACGACTCGTCGCATCTCTCTCTCGTTTCGTTTCGTTTCTTTCCTTTTCTTCCTACCACAACACCACCCCCACACACTTCCGTACCGTGTAATTCTCAATACCGGCCACATAAAAGAGTTGTGCGTCAGGTTTATTAAAGGTAGGAATACAAGAAGGGGAGGTAGGGAGTTGATGGAGAGGACATTGTAAAGTAGCGTTGGTGATGGACACCCGTGTGGACACAAAGATCGAGCCATCTTCCGGTTGAGCCACGTCGTTAGCACCTAAAAACAAACACGTGGAGGCCGTGGTTCGACAGTATGGATACGTGGTAGCAAACGTGGAAGGAGGGTAGGCAGTGGATCGAATGGCACCTAACAACAACAACACCAACACCACCACCCGAAAGCAAGCAGATCCATGAAACCCAAAGTGAGTAGAGTCCAACGGTTCGAATGCTTTTCTCTTTTTTTTTTTTTTTTTTTTTATTTCTTTATTTTCATGTTTCAAGAGAGAGAGAGAGAGAGAGAGAGAGAGTTGTAAGAAAAAAGGAGGACTCACCACCACTCCACAATAAAATAAAATAAAAAAGGGGGGAGAAAGAAAGCTCTCTTCTGTTTCTCACCTACCTCGAATGATTGGATCCTTAATTAAGTACAATTGTTTACTTATAATCGAGTAAACAATGTAAATAAAAATCACCATCATAAAGAAATAATGTAAAAAACCGAGGCGACGATCCCTGACACTAGTAGCAATGAATAGTCACCATCGTCATCGTAGGATTGAAAATTCCATAAAAATAAATAAATAGATCATGATCATGAAAAGAGTAAACAAAGACGAAGTGAGACGTGAGTGAAAGTGAACATGGATCCTGATCCCAATCCAATTGTTCCTTCATGAGTCTTAAGAGTTCTAGTCTACACAAAAAAAAAAAAAAACACCACCCATAATTTGATTCATTTTCTACTTTCCATGAACACAAGGTGGTCATAAAAAGCCATCCTCATGAAGAAAAACAAATCCAACCAAACCTTCCCTCTTTTTTTTTCCTTCTTCTCTTCCCATACATACATGACCGTTTTCAATGTTTCATAAGCGAACACTTCATCAAAATCGATTTTCTTTAAAGAAGCAATCCAACCCGCGAACACCATCTTGTTCTTTTCTTGTCAAAGGTATGAACCACAAAAGCTTTTTATCTTTACAAACTTTACACTACACCATAGATATATCCGTAAGTAAAAAAAGTAAAAAAAGTAAAAAAGTAAAAAAGTAAAAAAGTAAAAAATAAAAAATAAAAAATAAAAAAAACAACCCCTCTCTTTGGATATGATTAGTATTTTTATTATTCTTTTTTAAAACTTTTCTTTTCGTTAAATTTAAGAATCTTCCAATGATCGATGAGAGTTCAACTCTTCAAAGAAACTCATTTCTCCTTTCCTTTCCCTCTTTGGATCATGGTACTCTTTTTTTTTTTCTTTCTTTTCTAAGTCGAGTTTGGAAAGAAGTTCTCTACCAAAACTCAATAAGTAAAAAAAAAAAAAAAAAAAAAAAAAAATACTCATTAAAACGCTCTCCCTTTTCAGCATTGGTGGATAAAGACACACACACACACACACTTGTCTTTCTATGTCTCGATCTATCTATTTTTTAATACTAAGACTAAGAAACAATTAGAATACTTCTCCATCTACTTTTTTTTTTGAAGTCAAGGAAAGGATAGAAACCCATTGAACAGAGTCTAAAAAAACGTTGAAAAGAGAAAAAGAGAAAAAGAGAGAATGGAGAAAAGAAGAAATACCAACACACAGGAAAACTCTCTTCTCTTCTCTATTCCTTTATACCTTCTTCTTTCACTTCATCAAAAGAAAGAGAAGAGAAAAAAATAAAATAAAATAAACACCCACCCCCCTTCTTTTTTTTTTTTTTTTTTTTTTTTTTGATGATTAAACTCCATGCTGTGGTTGTTTCAATGTGGGAATGGATGGGGGACTAGGATCTGTTTCAAGACACTCTTTTGAAAGCTGAACAATGGGAAACCTTGGCGTACCAACTGTTAGATACGTTGATGGATGACTTGACCCCTTTTCAAACCGATGTCTTGAATGAAACCTTGTTGTCCATTCCTAATCCTCAAGCCACGATTCGGGATTTAGTGGCTAAACAATTTGGGTTCCCAGTACCGGACTCCCTCCAGTCGAAGTTTGGAGACGAACAAGGTGATTTGTGAGGTCACGTTCCTATAGAACATAGACTGATGTATATATCCATAATATCTACCCTAGGCATACATGTCTATGTCTATGTCTATGTATAGTGTGTGTCATTTTTTTTTTTTAATTCTTTTTGGGAAGGACTCTTCCTTAACTTATGGGTCACGGAAATGAACACCATGCGGAAAAGACCTTATAAACCTTTAAAACATACTCTCAGCTCTTTCACTACATTTATAGATGTTCCCCTTTCCCTTGAAATGAAAATAAAATAAAATAAACCATTTTTGAAATATGTAAAATAAAGAGTAGGAGGTGGCTTTGAGGGGGTGAAGAAATCCATAAATCCATAAATCCAAATAAAATCATTCACTTTTTAGGTGATTGACACACACACTCTCTCTATTTCTCACTTTCAAAAGGGGTGAACACCTTTTACATTTTTCTATACGTTTTTGTATTCATGAACAGCTCTAATTTTTTTTAAATATATATTTATTTGAATCATCTAAAAAAAAAAAAATGTTCCCCAAAAAAAAAAAAAAACAAAGGACAAACATACAATTTTATTATAAAAAAAGAAAAGAAAAGAGAGCTAAAATTACACCCAAAAATTAAGAACACCCAAGGCAGAGGGAAGGGGGGGGATTTAAAAAAAAAAAAGTACAACACCCACTTAAGCATGAAGAGCTTTCATACGCTTAATGTAAGACTTCATGGGCCCATGATCGGTAATGTACTTCACCCCTGACCCATCAGGAATGACCCGCCCTTGTTGCCGAGCTTCCAAGAAATCATCTCTAGACAATTTCGTGAACCCCCAATTTTTCGACACCAAGATTTTCTGACGTCCAGGAAATTTGTACTTGGCACGACGTAAGGCTTCCACGACCACTTGACGATGTTGATCTTTGGTACGTACGGAAATCAAAATCTGACCAATGTTCACACGAGCCACGGTTCCGGTAGGTTTTCCAAACGCACCCCGCATCCCTGTTTGCAATCGATCCGCCCCGGCACACGACAACATCTTGTTGATGCGAATCACATGGAACGGATGCACACGTACACGTAAATGGAACCCATCTTTCCCAGCAATCTTCGAAATGTACCGATTCGCCGCTATACGTGCCGCTTCCAACGCTTCACTCGACAGTTGTTGGTATTCATCCGATAACATATGGATGCAAAGTGGAAAATCATCTACCGACGCACGTTTACGACCCATATCATAAATTCGAATTTTGGGATCAGGGACACCTCGGCAAAATCGAGATTTAGGATCTAGTAGTAATCAAGAAAAAAAAAAAGAAGAAGAAGTAGGTATACAGAGACACACACAGAAAAAAAAAGGAGAAAGGGAAGTTTAAAATTGTTTAAAATACGGTTAAGAAGTGAGTGAAAAAAGAGAGAGAGAGAGAGAGAGAGAGAAAGTAAAGTTGAGACATCAACAAAGGGAAACTTTTATTGTAGCTTCATGAAACAAAAAAACGAAAGAAAGAGAGAGAGAGAGAGAGAAGTCAAGGACAAGCGTGATAAATACATGGTTTATTTTTGCAGTAACGATAACAACGAGCAGGACGACGACCCATGTTGATTAGAGAAATTAAAATAGATGAAAAAAAACGGTTGTAGACAAGAAAAGACTTCTAACCCAAGGGAAAACGAAGTAGAAGAAGAAAGAAAAAAAAAGAGAGATTCTGAACAGCAGAAAAAACCTAAATACGAAAGAAAATGAAAATAAAGTTGGCAAGTGAGTAAGTGCTTTTCTATTCCTTTTTTTAAATAAGACAAGGTGTAGGTGGATAAAACAATTCTAGAATTTTTTTTTTTTTGGTGTAAACAAAAAGTGTAAGAGGGCGAAAAACAACGGTAGCATCAACAGGACGATAAAAATCAAAAAAAAAAAGCAAAAAGACGAGAAGTGAAGTTGCGGTGACTACTTTTCTTTACTTTTCTTTTTTTGAGTTCCTTCCATTCCACTCAACCGATTTCTTTTTCGAAAAAGACGCAGACGACAATGTAGTATTTGGTTTAACGTTCATAAAAGAAAAGAAAAGTAAACAAAGTCGTAGTCCATAATTTCAACCACTTTTCTTCGTGGGTCAAATACGTATATATCACTATTCACTATGCGTTTTTGTATTTCTTAGAGTGAACGAAGCAAGGAAATACATATGAAGTATCTATAAATAGCAATATCTCCATAGGGCTAGGTTGAACTTTAGTTTTTGCATTTTGTTAAGTAGACTCCTTCTTTTTTTTTTTTTTTTTTTTTTTTTTCGTTGAGTACTTATTGTCAATCAAGAGAGATATGAATGAAGAAAGCAACAACAACAAGTTGATACAAGGATTGAAATGGGTGTGTAGAAATCGGTAGAGGGAAGGAAGGAACGTCAATGGATGGAAGCCCGTGGCCCTTGCTGTTTGAAAGACCTGGAAAAGTAAAAGAACCCTGCGGCTTCAAATAAACAAGGAAAAAGAGAGAGAGATAAGAAAAGAGAAAATAAATAAAATCTGTCAACAACTATCCCATCAACACTACCTTGATTCTTCTTAATTGGAGGGTGGATAAAAAAATAAAAAAATAAATAACGAGAGGGACTGATTTACTAAACAGGGGGTGGGGTGGTCTTCCGAGTGAAGAGTGGAGAGAACTTTTTTCTGAAAGTAAAAAATAAATCAACTTCAAATGAAACTTTTTTTTTTTTTTTTTTTCCCCCTCATTAACAGACCCTCCACCCCACACGCACGGGGACACTTGGATGGATTTGATTTGATAAAGGGAAAATTTAAAGAAAGGACGGACACGTGCAAAACCGTAGCAGCAGCTCAAAGGAGTCGTTGTCCCTTCCCACACGAAATTTTCATTTTTGTTCTTTGCATCCACACTGAAAACAGAAACCATTCCCCCCACTCCCCTCTCGTTTCATTCACTTCTACTCACCACACCTGAAGGAAGGAAGGAAAGAAGGACTACGGTGATCACTCTTCTCTCCTCTTTCTAACACTACTTTTCTAACAAACCTCTTTACCTATTCAAAGGATATCCCTAACTTCGGAATATACTTTTTTTTTTTTTTTTTTTTGTCTTTTTCTATCATTAAGGATTCTACTTTTCCACTTCTTCACTTGAGGTTTCTACGGTGATGAAATTAGCGTTTAATAAATCAAATTCCTTTCTTTTTTTTTTTTTTTTTTTTTAGTCTTTTACTTTTCTGGACTTAAACTAAAACTCCGTGAACTTCTCACTTAAAAAAAAAAATACATAAATAAATAAATGAAACGAAATTCAGCAAATTAAAATTAAAATTCTATTATGTTTTATGTTTTTGCTAAACTTTACTTCTACTTTCCTTTCCTTCCAAAAATTAAAAATTAAAAAATTAAAAAAAGGAGAAAGAAAAACCTCTGTAAATCTAATAAATTCCAATTCACTACATCAATAAGAAAAAAAAAATGGGGGGTTTCTAATTTACCTAGGGAGGTTTAAAAGAAAGGGATACCTAAGAAAAAAAGAAAAAAAGAAAAAAAGAAAACGCTGAATTTTGAAATGACTTGATTGTTCAATTTTTTTTTTTTTTTTTTTTTTTTTTTTACGAGGATTGAAGGGCTACAGTACATGCTGAAACTTGTTGCTTCATGATCTCTAGATCCAAACGATGGGCTTCTTCAATTTCACCCCACTTCATGACTTGACTCGAGACTTCCACTCGAGATGAATCCACTGCTTCTTGAGCAGAAATTCGGTCATGGAGAAGTGCTAAAGAGATGATAAACGACTTGGTGGCCATGGTACATGATTCAAAACCTGTGTTTTTTTTTTTTTTTTTTTTGTTTGTTTATAAAGAAAAGTCAATGAAGAATTCAAAAAAAAAAAAAAAAAGTTATTTTATAAATTTACAATCCACCCACGTACAAGAAAGTTCTAAAGGAGAGAACCGTTCCACACATTTTTGAAGAGTTTGAAGGGTAGGCTGAGATTGACCGTAGTCCATTAATCCTGTGGATAATTGGAGTTCTACTTGAAAATGGGTTTGACACCAACTAACTAATGGATCCCAATGCTTCTTTTGTAATTCTACCAAAGATGCTGGGTACGATTGAGGATAACTTTACAAGAAAAATAGCAAAATAGAAAAATAAAAATAAAAAAGAGTGTTTTTCACTTGATGTTGTTGTTTTTTAATCATTGGAAGAGAATAGAAAAAGTGTTCTAATACAATGAAATAGGTTGTACCATAGAGTATCGGTATGTAAAAATTGAATAAGCTTTTCTATCACGTCTTTTCGATGCTGTACCTCATGAAGATCGTCCTGAGCACGAACAAATAGGGACGTCTAAACATAAAAGGGTTGAAAGGATGTAAAAAAGAGAGGCAGAGAAACAAAGTGGGGAAAGAAGAAGAAGAAAAAAAAAGGAACGAGTGATGGTCGAGCATTCAACAAAGATAAGCAAAGTAAAACAAGCGAACTGCATCCAATGCTATTTAAGATTCATCTATGTGTCCAATTTATGAGAATTTATTTATTCATTTTCTTTTTTTTTTTGGAATACCTCCACACTCAAGGAATGGAGAAGAAAGAAGAAAGAAGCACACCTCGTTTACTACTTACTAAAGGAAAACTTCCGAATTTGAAATAATCCGGTTGACATTGCCATTCTTTAGCAATCATCCAAGCAGCCAATGATTTTTTCTGTGGAAGTGTTAACAGCTTACCTTGAGGTGTTTTTAAAGGTCGGTGATCCAAGTAGATGTGATACCCATCTACGTTTAGCAAAAACGAAAAACGTTCAGTTGAAAATGAGTGAGTGTATGTGTAGACATGAGAGGAAAATGAAGAATGAGAAATTCAACCGAGTGAGTTGGTTGCCTTTTAAATTCATTTTATTGAAATGCAATGAATTGAATTTAAACAAGAACCACCACCTAAGTAAGCCCAGTATACCTTTTGTAGATTGAACCGAGGTGTTTTTCCAGAACCGTCGAAGGTATGAAGTTTGATGCAATGAAGGCGAAGAGATCTCTTTAATAGGTATGATCCATCATATAGAAATTCAATTTAAATTAAAGAAAACCGTCCGTCCAGAAGAAAGTTAATAAAAACATTTCACCCATCATCACTACAGAATTTGTAATTTTTCTTGTTCTCTTTAAGTTTGTGAAATGAATCGAACAAACATAAACTAGAAGATACATTACCAGGATGGGATAAAGAATGAGATGCCCTTGAGCCACCATGGTGCATGTTTAGTAAGAAAAGCTTGTTGAAGGAGTGTGAAGCCAAGTTCCATGTAGCACTCCATTTCAACCTTTTCATTTCCATTTTAAGTTGAATTAGGTGGGTGGGTTCCGTGAAGGTATTTGTTGTTGTTGTACTTTTTTCTGTGGGATGATTTTTTGAGTAAGTACTACCCACGAGTTGGTTTTAGTATGGTTTTATTTATTTATTTTTAAATTTATTTTTAATTTTTTTAATCCGTTTGAGTGAGTGTTTCGTTCCCTTTAACAATCCAAAATTAAAAAAAAAAAATCTTGATGAAAGTGAAATGAAAAAGTGTACGAAGGGTTGTGAATAGAGAGAGGTGGTGGTAGTAATGGCAATGGTAGTTGATAGTGATCGTGGTGGTGGTAATGATGAAAAGTAAGGTAAGATGGTCTCCTCTCTATCCAAGTGGAGTGGGTTGAATGGAATGTTGCCCTCTTCTCACTTCCACACGTTTCCACTTTGTGACTCGGTAACGATCCTCCTCTTTCTCCATCCACTTTTTCAACTCAACACGTTTTTACCAAGTTGAATGATGTGTTTATTCTCAAGTGGATGAACTTCTTTTCAACTAGTTCAAGAACAAGTTCTTCATCGGAACTACTCCCTGTCCTCTGCTTTCTCCCTTGAACT
>JADGJU010000044.1:3182-14698 GCA_026937265.1 Coelomomyces lativittatus
CTACATGTACTGAAATAATCTTACTAGTTCACTCATTAATTATTTTTTTTTTTCCAAGTCGCAGATCCTTTGAAAATGTCAACTAAAATAATATTGATGGTATAAGAATTAATACAAATGGAACGATTAGTATTTCATTAAAAACTGAATGGTAAACGAATTTAAGGATAACATTTAAATAAAAAAATAATTAATGAGTGAACTAGTAAGATTATTTCAGTACATGTAGGAGGGAGGTATAAGCAAAACCATACAAAAGTTTGAGAAATAAATACAACTAAAAATACTTATCGATAAAGAAATTAAAAAAAAAAAAGAATAAAAATGAAAAATGATAAGTAAACAAGGAAACGAAGTAAGGTATTTTTTTGAATTTTTTTAAAAAAAAAGTGGAAGTGGCAAACAACCAGTTCATTTTAAAAAAAAAAAAAAATGTAAATTAAGTGACGTTGTAAAAAAATAATAAAAGCATAGAATGAAATCAACTATAAGTGAATTTTTCTTGAAAGTTAATTTTTCCTTCAAAAAAAAAAATAAATTCAAATTCAAATTCGAATTTAAAACTTTCGGAATGTAAGATTAAAATGAAGTTTTAAAAACACCATAAAAAAAAATTTGGTGACAAAAGATGCATTCTAAACATAATAAAATTGAAGTGGTTATGTTAAAAATATAGATAGAAAGTTAAAAGAAGGAGAAAAGTAAAAACAAAATCTCAGAGGAAATCAAAAGAATGCAAGCATTCATTTTATGCAATTGACGGTTTACAATTTTTTTTCATTTTTGCAAGTAAAATCAATCACATTTCTAATAACAGCATAAGGGCATATCCGAGAGTGATGATGACCAACCAAACACAAATACTACCAGGGATTCCAACAAGTACGAAGTCCCAAGTCGTGAGATACGGTTGACCTGTTGGATCTTCTTGGGAAATGGCGTTCATATTAGGAAACCCACTAAATGGAACAGAAAATCATCATTAGTAACTATATAAATAAAAACAAAAATTTACATCATCATTGAAAAAAGAGAAAAATATATATATATATACCTCACTGGTAATCCCATGGCTCCAGAACACATAAACGCAGAAGCCATGACCAATAAGCTAGAATGAGGCTCAGGTAATTGATCCCCTAAGGCTTTAACCATAGGTAATACGATCAATGCAGCTACAGTATGAGAAATGAAAGTAGCCATGACCAGTAACAAAGTTGTGAAAGTCAGTGTGATTTGCCATAAAGAAAAGCCATGAACCCAACCATTGACACTTGAAGCGATACTATTCAATAAGCCTGTATTTTCGACGGTTTTACCTAACCCGATTCCTCCCATAGCCAACACAATCACGGTCCATAAAAAATGGTTAAAATCTTCTTTGGTTAATAAACCGGTGCCAAAAAACAGAACCATCGGTACAATCGCAATCACCGCCATATCTCCGACCCAAGGTTTTAACATATTTTCAAAACACCATAATACAACCGTTAAGAACGTCACCACCAGCACGATCCATTGGGTCCATCCAAACTGTGTTTCGATTGGACGTAAAGCAACTATATGAGGAGTAAAGCGATGAGGTCGGTACACTAACAATAATATACACCATACCAGTATATTAGACACGATACAGATAGGTAAGGCGATTAAAAACCAAACGGCCCATGAAGGTGTCGGAATCATGTTTTCTAATGCAATCAAGTTTTGAGGGGAAGCAATGGGTGAGGCCATTCCACCTATCTATGCCAAAAAATGTATGTAAATTTGGATGTTTCATTTTATTTTTCATGAAAATAAAATAAAATAAAAGTTAAATAAAGGAAGGGGGTAAAAAATAAAAAATAAAAGATTTAAAAAAAGAAAAAAATAATAAAGAAGAACATACATTCGATGCTAGTGCAATACCTAATACCAATGCTTTCCCTAGAGGAACTCCAGATGGTGGGAGAGTTCTCAGTATAGGCTATTATCATATGCAGAAGATTCAAGGATTTATTTCATCAGAAAAAAAAACAAAAAGAAATTGTAGGCAAATGGGAGATGGAGAAAGTGGAGATATTTTCATCATTAGTATGATTAGTAAGATCTCTTTTTTTTTTTTTTTTAATATCAAGAATTTTATCTTAAAAGGTGCACCACAAAAAAATCATAAACATTTTTATTCTCCTTCAAGAAACAAAGGAATTGAAGGATTCAACTTACCTGAATGATCGAAAAGCAAAGCACGGGAGACGCAACGTTACTGATCCACATGGAAGCAAAGGAAGCAATGAACATGACCATCAGAAGTACATGATCGGAACGCGTGCCAGCTTTTTGAAGCAACGACGTAGCTACCCATTTAGCAAGTTGATGTTTGGACAAGGCGGCGGCCAAGGAAAAGCCACCTAACAGCAACATAATGACGGGAGAAAACATGGTGGATAAAATCCATTTGCTAGCCAACGTAGGAGACAACGGAATCGCGGTGATCGGGTCTTTCAAGATATTTAGCATGACCACCAACAACGGGATGAACAACGAGGTCACAAATAACGGAAACGTCTCGGTGGCCCACAACCACGAGACATAAACGAGTAACGCCAAACAACTTTGCTGATTTTGAGGTTCAAACGTATGTCCATATAACAAACTGACAAACATCAATCCACCTACACAAAAACTTACCCATTTCAACAGCAAGTGGCGTGGGATATACATCCAAATGGTTTTCCGACAACATACATTCCATTCCCATTGATAAAAATAATACGAAGAAGAGGAGGAGGAAGAGGAAGAAGACGCTTCATTGGAAGCTGAAGTAGAAGCGAGTAAGTAAGCCGCAGAGGACGACGATGAAGAAGATGCAGTCGGAGGAAGGGGTGGGGGGGTGCTGGAGGTGGCTGGGTTAGGTGTAAAAAGAGGAAAGAACGATTTGGTTACACCTAAGGACAACACCTCGCGTTCTTTTGAAATCATGTCTCTCCAAATGGTATTGCGTTCATAGGTGATGTGTTCTCTTAATAAACAATGCAGTTCTGTTTTTGCTAAGTGAGAATCCCCAAACGTAGCAATACGAGTGTACAGTTGAGTCGTCCAATTTAAAAAATGATTTAGAAGCAAGGTGGTTTCTTTTAAAAAAGGGTACCTGGTATCCACTTTCTTCATGTAGGTTGCCCGTGAGGGTGTAGTAGAAATCAATTTATCGTATTTTTTTAAAATTTTAGAAAACCCGGTGCGATTCAACGTAATAAAATCACGTAAATCGTGAAGATCCGCATAACATGGAAGTAATTGACGTTTTAAGACTGCACGTTGGCATTTTAAGATGGGTTGTGCCCATAAACTTTTTTGTAAGTAAGAGTGGTGAGTCGAAAAGGAAGTAGAAGGCAACGATGAATGACTGGCAGATAATAATGGGTGACTACTTTCATCATCGTCTTCTTCCTCCTCCTCTTCTTCTTCAAATCCATCTTGAAATCCATTTTGTACTTGTTCTTCCTTTATTTTCTTAACCGTATCCACATCCGTTTGTAATTCGTCTTCTTTTTCTTCCAACACACTTAACGTTCTTTTCTCTTTGTTTTCTCCATTCGCATGGGGAGCATGATAATGAAAATCAGGTTGAAGTTTAGTGGAAGGCAAGTGTTTCATGAAAGGCTGTTTACTTCCATTTAAAGAAGATTTGGAAGTCGATGTTGTTGTGGTGGTGGTGGTAGAAGAAGACGACGACGACGACGAAGAAGAAGACGAGGGTGGAAGTGGAGGAAAAATAAAAACAAGCCCTCCATCTGGGTGAACATTTGTCGTAGGAGTAAGAGCTGAAGGTGGATGAAATAAAGGGACCATTGGAGACAACGGTTCCCAAAGAGGAACGGAATGACAGTACATTTTTTCCGTAGTAGAGATTTCCAAGGTAAGTTTTTCTACAACGTGGATAAAATCCTTTTCCTTTTTTATAAAAAAAGAGCAAATGCGGTCTAATTCTATATCTAAGAACGAAAGAAACGATTCCGGAGTAAGTGAACGTAAGTCATGATGAAGAGAAGGAAGTACCCCGTCGGTAGGTGTCTGAACAACCAACGGATGTACGTTCCCTGTCTCTCGTCTAGGAGGATTTCCTTGTTCAAGATCCGTTTGATCTAGTCTCTTTCTCTTTTCTTCTGCATAATGAAGTGTGTTTACTTGTTTTTCTATAGCATAAATGATTTTTTTTAAATGATCATAATGAATATATGCATCATTCCAATCAGGTACCGAATTTAATGCAAGTTGATGCGAAAATTTCATTTTATAGATTGAATTATAAAAAAAGAAAAAAAAAGAAAAAAAGATGTTGGTCCAAGTTTATATTTCTATTTATTTATAGTTTCATTTATTTTTCTTTTCTTATTATTTTAGTAAATTTAAAAAAAAAAAAAAAAAAAAAAAAAAGAGGGGAGGAGGGGAGGGGGGAGAGGGAGAGATAAACGAAGTGGAAGTACAAAAAGGAAATTCACAAAGAAGTAATAAACACCGGAACGATTCTAAATGAAGGAAAAAATGAAAACTAAACTAAAACCAGAGTTTAACAACGCTCTTTCAACAATACCTTTCCGAATTCTGGCCTCTTTTTTTTCATTCATTTTATCCATTTTTTTCAGGGAAATAAAATCACGAGGTAGTTATCATATTCCAAGCTCAGGTCCAGTCATTTTCGTCGCAGCACCACATCATAATCAATTTGTAGATCCTTTGGTATTAATTAAAACGTCATCTCGTCGCATTCATTTCTTGATTGCTGAAAAATCTTTGAGGCAAAAAGGAGTAGGGTTCTTGGCTAAGGCGTTTGGTGCAAGTATGTTTTCTTTTATATTTTTTTTTTTTTTTTTTTTTTTGGATAGTAGTCCTTTATTCTTCCTCTTTTCTTTCTTTTGTTCTTTAAAAAAAAAAAAAGTCAGCATGGGGAAAGGAAAACAATTTTGTCTTGTTAGCCTTGATTCTCTACTCTTCTCTTTCCGAAATTCATTTTAGACTTCACCTTTAAAATCATAATTCCTTCATTTTAATGATTATTTTACTTCACCTTCTATTTGAATTTTATTTTTGTAATTGGTCATTTTTACTCTGGAATTTACACAACTTATTAATTTTACATTTTATTCTAATCGGATAAAATAGTTGGTGTGGCTCGTGCACAAGATTATTCACAAAAGGGTCAAGGGGAAATATGCCTACCAGATCCATCTATTCATCCCTGTCTTGTGAAGGGTAACCAAACAATTTTTACAAAACAGATGCAGAAGGAAGCTTCAATCCATTTTTCAACCATGGAAGCACCCTTAGAAATAGCCTCGGTGACTTCAGATACCGAGTTATTAGTGAAAAAAGCCATTGTGGATGAAGCTATTATTGAATCCTTAGCTGTTTGGCAACCGTATACTATTCTACCTAAGCTAGATCATCAATCTGTCTATGCGCAAGTCTTTGAGCATTTACGAAAAGGTAAATGTGTGGGTATTTTTCCAGAAGGTGGTTCTCATGATCGTTCAGAATTATTACCCTTCAAAGCAGGCTTTTGTATTATGGCATTAGGTGCCAAAGCGAAATACCCTGAATTGGATATTAAGATAGTACCTGTGGGGTTATCTTATTTTCATGCTGATCGATTCCGTTCTAGAGCAGTCATCGAATATGGTGCACCTATCTCCATACCTGAGGAGTTGGTAGAATGGTACAAACAAGGTGGTAAAATGAAGCGAGAAGCATGTGAGAAACTATTGGAGTGGGTTCATGCTGCCGTAAGCAATGTGACCGTGACCGCTCCTGATTACAACACACTCATGGTCATCCAAGCAGTACGCAGATTATACCGTCCTATGAATCGAAAACTTACATTGGTGCAAAAACTCGCACTAACTCGTCGCTTGATAAAGGTAGCTTCGCCTTTTACTTTACTTTTTTTTTTTTTTTTTTTTTTTAAATAAAGACTATGATGACGGATGGGTTGATACTATTTTGAAAATTAGATAAATTAACTCAAGAAAAGTTAGTTATGTGTCTCTATTATGTAATGGATGCTCTCTATATGTTTAAATTTGCATAATTTAGCTTTATCTACCTTGAAAAAGTGTAGTCCTTTCTATATACCAATTCTTTCATATTAATCCTTTGTTATTACTATTATTATTCACAAATAGGGATACTTAAAATACAAATCAGATCCACGAATTCTAGAACTTGAAAAAAAAGTACTTCATTATAATCAACTTTTAAAATACTATGGGCTTCAAGATCATCAAGTAGAACGCACTGCAATTTATGGATTTAGAGCTTTGGGACTATTATTATATCGCCTTGGCATGCTTGTGTTAATGGGCATGATTGCCCTTCCAGGGTACGTTCTTCTTTTTCTACTTCTTCTTCCTTCACACGACTTCTTTTTCAAGGAACAAAAACGTTTGTGTTCAATATGAGACCGGGCCGTTTTCATTTCCTTTTAAAAAATAATGTAATGATTGTCAATATTTATCTATCTATCTATAATTATGCATCTTTAGAACAGCCATAAACATTCCTATAGCCATTGCTGCAAGCCATATCTCGAAAAAGAAAGCCAAAGAAGCTTTAGCTTCGTCTCATGTGAAAATTGAAGCTCGAGATGTTTTAGCGACATGGAAATTACTGGTTGCATTGGTGTTGGTCCCTACCTTGTATTCTTTGTATATTTTCCTTTCCTGGTTGCTCGTTCGCTTCGTTTTACAATTGCCAAACCCATGGACATGGTGTGTTCCACTAATCATTGCATTTGGTTTACCGTATCTCTCAATGGTAGCTTTAAAGTTTGGTGAAGTCGGCGCGGACATTTACAAGTACTTGATTTTTTTTAGTTATCCATTTTTCTATTAGCAAAGAAAAAAAGAAGTTCATTTTAGATAAAGTTTATTTACTTTGTAATAAGGAAAACAACGGTAGCAACAACATCGGCAACTACTTTTTCGAAATGCTACACGTACTTACGTCCTAGTGATTTACTCTTTTTAAATATCTTACTAGATCACTTCCACCTTTGATGTATTCCATATTACCCACACGTTGGATCACTTCCCAAAATTTACGTCAAACACGATTTGAGCTCGCTCAAGATTTAAATAATATAATAAATGAGCTAGGTCCAGCCATGTACCCAGATTTCCATCAATTTTTTATGCACGACACTGAGGTACCGAAATCACATCGATTCAGTTCCTTAAGTAGTAATGGACTGAAAAAAATGTCTTCATGGGTAACCAGTTGGTTAACAGTGTCTTCTTCGACACCCTTGGATACTCTGCGTTCTGATCGATCCTCTTGGACATCCCAACCTGTACCAACCACTTCGCAATCTACAGGACGATTGGTGCATCATACAACTGCTACTGAGCGTCGCTGTTTTCCAGATGTCCAGAGCGCTCCTTCGCAAAGTGAGATTCATGCTAAATAAATAATGTTAAGGACATTGATTTCCATTCTTAAAAAAAAATTTTTTTTTTCTTCCAGAGCTTAAAGATCAAAAAAAGAAAAAATATTGCAATGAAAAATGGAAAAAAAGCTTGAAGGATAAAAATGTGAGTTGGAAGGTGTTTTCTTTTTCCTTTTTTTCTTTTTTTTTCTGTTTAAAATGAGTTGTCTAGTATAATCTTTTACATCCCCCTCTGCTTTAGAAGAAAAAAATACACTTAAACAATTTAAATGAACCGATTTTAAAAGGACTTCAGGTTCATCATAAGTAGTATATAAGAGCACTAGATAATACCATTTTATTTGAATGCGAGTTTCAAGTATTTTCATTGAAAATGGCATAGAAATTTCATTTAAATATCTTAAAACACAAGTAGCCTAGATTCTGACATGAAATGTAAATAAAAACCTTGGATTGATTTCTAAAGAATGACAATTAATATTTAAAAAAAAATCTAGTCTAATTTTTTTCTTTGAGTCCAAGAAACTACTTATATTTGTGAAGATTTTATAATCAATTAAGAACATTGATTTTTGATCGTCTAATTTGCGAGGATAATCTTGATAACAGTAGTATCTTCACCAAAAAGGCATTGGGCAACTGAGTCGTCATCATTTTCGAAAAACACAGTGACTTGGGTTTAGATGTTTTGAAATATTAGTGGGTTGGACAGTCACATTTCTATGAAAATCAGCCACTATATAGTTATTAATGACAAGCAATACATTTTTTCTATTTGGAGGAGTAAATCAGCTAATATGTTCACCAATAAGATCTTCATTAATGAGTAATTCAATGCCCTAATCTAAGCTGCTGTTTAAATAAAAGTCAATTTCACAGGTGATCAAATGTTGAGTGTTGAGATTTGTAATGGGGGGAAGGATTTTTGGTAGTTCCAGGCATTTGAAATAATCAGTTGGTGTATTCCAGTCTTTCCATAAACAGTTGGTTAAAGACTACTTCCTCTCGAATATTTCCTGGTTAATTAGAATTCTTAAAAACATTAGACGACGTGTTAGAAACAGCATTCCTTATGAGTTCTGAGAGGGACGATTCTTCGGTTTCTGAATGATTAGGGAATATCTACTTGAAATAATATTGTTTTTCAAACTGAAAGTAGGGTTTCCTAACTCTAATACAATACCAGCCTCCTTGAGTGATGAATAAGAATCATCTTGTGGATTTGTCAAGCAGTTCAGAAGGAGCTTCTCATCAACCAAGATTCTGTTCAGAATCATTTTAAAATTATTTGTTATAGGTGCAGAATGGGCATTTCCAAAACGGCAACTTATTATGAGTAGTAGATTGTTGGGTAGAAAATTTTGTAGTAAAGCTGTTTCTGAAGGTTTTTAGGAAATCAATTATTAAGAGAATCGATAAATTCATACAATGCTCTAAAGAGGCCATCACATTTGCTTATAAGAAACTGTTTTAATTTTTCACTTCATTTTCTGGGGCAGGCTAATAAATGGTAATCGCAGAAATTCAACAGATTCATTTGAAGTATGTAAAAGGTCTCCTCGTTCAAGCCTTGGAAGGACGTAAAATCCATTGAAACTGGATGTTCCTCCAGAAGGAAGATGAATGGATATGAAAAAGTGAATACTTGATGAGAAGGTGCCGGAATTGGCTTGAGCATCATTCAAAAATACAATCGTCAATTTCTTTCTAATTTTATCTGTTATTATTTTCTTTAAAAAATCAATTGTTCAATATCAAACTGCACCAAGAAACTTTTCCTGTAACTTCAATTTTCAACATTTCAATTCAGAGATACAAGTACCTGATAAGTATATGAAATTAGTTAAGCCCAAGAGTGCAAAAATTATGTTACTCATGAATGATTAATTGCATGAGTGAAAGTCATTAAATAGAGAATTGATGTAGAAATTAAATATCCAAGTTTGATACCAACAAATTAAGGAAATGATTTGGAGACTGTGAATATTTTAAAACTTAGTGGGACATGTTTTGTGTGGGCGATGAATGTGAAGAAAGGCCTACAGCTGATAGCACAGCTTACAGAGAAACAGGAAATAGTTATAAAAAAAAAAAAAGTTAGAACTGTTGAGCAAGAAGAGTTAAAAGACTCCCTCAACAGATGCATCATCAATCTCAATTTTCGCTATAATCTCATTTAGTTTATGCCTAAAGGAATTGAAGGCAGCTTTTTTAAAAGATACCGTTCATACAATGTTGACTTTGAATGTAGTGTTAAGGTTGTGTGGAAAATTGTATATCTATCCCTGAATGCCTCGTCAAATCTATCAATCCAGTTGATCAATTCTTATCTGGGTCTTATTTAAAACAACATGAACATTGCATCATCATCATCAAAACAAAATTCCTGCACAAATCCTTCAAACTGATATGAAATCCATCATTAGTTTGTTTCCTAAATGTTAAAAAATTCAATGAACTGCTTGTTTCCTGTTCTCAATGTTCTAACCATTCGGTTCTACACTCTAATCTCAAATGGTCCTTTAATTCATTTGATACAACTAAGCCATTGTAAATAAAGCATGTAGCTGACTGATAATAACAACAAAAAATTATTAGAAATAGAAAAGACAAAAACACAAGTTTAACATTTCAGTTGCAAAAGGGAAGAAGGGAATTGAAGTTTTTAAGGTGGAAAAACATACGAATGCGTGCTTATGCTATATCTCATAGTTTTTTCTCACATTTTGTCTCAAGGTATTTTTTGACACTTCCTACAGTTCGTAAGAGAAAAAATTTAAAAAAACTCGCAAAATTATTAAAAAAAAAAAAAAAACAACTTTTTCCATCACTTTTAGAAATATTTTTATTCTTTTAAAAAGCAGTATACAAAATTATGGAAATTTAAATGTTTATTAGGTCTCAAAAAAGTAATGCATTAAAAACTCATAGAAAAAAAAAAGGTGAAAAAATTGCACGAAAACGAGAAGAATTAAATATAATAATCAGTTTTTCATGCCTTTCAAATCTAGAAATTTAAAAAAAAAAAAAAAATTCAGGAAAAAAAAAGTCGAAATATTCAAACAATGTTTTTTTAATGACCATATTGAGAAAGTTGACTACGAAGTGAGTTAAGAGAAGAGGAAGCTTGCAAAGCTTTACGTCTAAATTCACGTTTAGGTGCACGTTTACAAAATTTAGATGAATTACGTTCTTTGCGTTTCGTTTCAAGTTCAGAAATGACATCGGAATATTTCCAGCCGACTTCTTGGGCTAACTTTCCTAAATGAGTGTACTTACGACCAGGACGTAAACGTAACACACGAAGCGCACTAGGAACAACCAAACGTTTTACTTTGTTGTATTTAGGAGGAACACCTTCGAATACCTACATATAATTAAGAACAGGAAAACAAATCAGATTAAAAAATTAAATTTTAAACTTTTCTTTTTTTAAAAAAAGAAGGAAAAAGGTAATTTTACCTTTAATCTTTGTAAGGCTGCAGTGCCGCGAGATGTCCTGCGAGGTACCATACCACGTACAGCTTTGTAAAGCATACGAGAAGGTGCACGGAAATGGAAGGCACCACGGGCAGGATTTACAATACACCGTTTTCGTAGGTAAGAAAGATAACGGACTAATTTCGAAGCACAAACAAACAAAAAAAGATAAAAGAATAAAAATGAAAACAAGGAGACAGATTAGAAATATATTAAAGAATTAAGTTTTAAAAGAAAAGGTAAGGAAGACGCTTTCGTTTAAAATAGACATTGGTACCTTTGTTACGGAAGAATGGACCTGAAATGTTTAATTCTTCACATCGAACAACAACGATTTTTTGTCCTGAGAGTATTTGCTTCGCAATGACAGAGGCTAATCGACCTAAAAGATGACCCTTGCCGTCAATAACGATGACCTAAATATTTTTGCAGATATGCATATATATTAGATGATGTGAGTAAAATGGGTGAAGAATCAAATTTAGAGACTCACCAGAAGGAAGCAAGATGAACGTATAAAAAAGTAGTAAAGACATTGGTGAAAGATAAGTTGCGCGAGCGAATGTACCAAGCAGAAATAAATGAACACTTTTTTATACGTTCATCTTGCTTC
>JADGJU010000045.1:4246-18164 GCA_026937265.1 Coelomomyces lativittatus
CTTCCGTCACACATAAGAATGCTACTAAGTCATCTACTCATCTTTCATCGTCTTCCGTCACTCGTAAGAATCATACTAAATCGTCTGGATTCACTTTGTCTCATGAGCCTTTCTCTACTTCCGTGTCTCAAATAAATGTTACTACTTTCTCTACTTCTAATTCTTCTATTAATAGAAAGTCAAAGGCTTCCTCTATGATACAAATTTTCAGTACTGTCCTGAAAGATCCAGTAGAAACGAGTAAAATTGTATCCTCAACTTCACCTACCCCATTAAGAACGGATTCCAAAGTGCAGATTTACCATACAGTATACGATCAAATTTCTCTTAAACCATCAGTCACATTGAACCCAACAGAGTTAACTGTGTCAGCGAATGTTGTAAATCCTACTGCTCCGTCGCAACCATCCGCTGCTCCATTAAGCGTAATTGTTTTGGTGAATCGAGCAGTCAGCATCGATGTCAGTTCTTCTAATGAACCTACTCCAACCTCCATTCTTTCCTCTACTGGTGTACCCAGTGCTTGAGGGCATGAGACGAATCACAAACTACATTGGCAATAATTTTCTAAGGGTTGTTTTGAAACCAAGACGCGAGAAAAATTTCGAACATATATATTTAAAAAGAAACATCATTGTTGAATTTTTCAAGCGTATTTCAATAGTATTAGCATCTACAACGGAATTATATGAATTTTTAAATTGCAAAAAAAAAAATCTTTGTAAGAAAGATTGGTCTACCTCTAGATATATAAGTGTATATATTTAAGAAAAAGAATATATATACATAACTATGAAAGGAAAAACAATAGATGCGCAAATTATAAAATAAAAATAAAAATAAAATAAAAATAAAAAACATGATTAAAAATTTCAAATTATCTTCTTAAAAAAATAGAAGTTCAAAACATGCATTATTTCTGTGATCCTGAGCTTAGAATTGAATTATTAGTAGTAGTACTAGTAGTAGTAGTAGTAGTAGTAGTGTAAATAGTTTAAAAACCATTTTCTACTTATTTTCTTCAATAGATTTTTTTATTTACTTATTTCATTTATTTTGAATAGTTTGAATGTTTTTTTTTTTTTTTTTTTGGTCCCTTTTTCATTATTTTTTGGTGGCTGATCTTTTTTCTTTTTTCTTACTTTCTTTAAAAATCGTGCATGAGCAGAATTATTAACTGTAATCTTTTAGTGAAATTAAAAAAAAAAAAAAAAAATTACTACAACCGGTATTTCGCTGTGCATCGACCAGAATAGTTAGATGTGTCGCTAATTAAACTTTTGAACTTATACTTCAACAATCATTGCACCCTTTTTGCTCCCTCTTTTTTTTTTTTTTTTTTTTTTTTTGTTTAGATTTCCTGTCTCTTATCATTTATAAACTTTTTTTTTATTCATAATTAAAACCGTTTTATTTTTTTATTTTTTCCTCTTTTTTTATTTTATTTTTTTCTCTAAAATCTCAGTAATAAATGATTAAGGCCCATGTCATACATCGAACCCTGCAATGAGCTACGACCATCATCAAGTTCCGTAGGAGAACCTCCATTTAAAAAACCATTTTCATCCCGACCTCCTCCTCTGTACATCCCTGCACCCATTGTCTCATTTTCAAAACAATATCTTACCCCACCTCCATCCAGTTTGCCGCCTCCTTTGACCTTTGGTTCTCAAATTCAAGATTCTTGGAATTTAAGGTCCCATCCAAATCCTTTAGTGGAACCCTTAACCTTTTCTTCTATTAATCATCCTGTTCTTAACGACTTTTGTAATTTACCCTGTGTGCAAGATTTCGAACCTAAGTTGGCATTTCCAAGCCTACGTCAACTTATGAGAAAAGTAGAAGAATAGGATTAAAACAAATTTATTTGATTTTATTCAACGCTTTTTTTAATTAAATATTTAATTAAATATTAGAATTCAAACACGTATACATAATGTCAAATAGTGTTCAAAAGAAATAAACGAAAAGGGCATTATGATGAGGAAAAACGTAGTATGGCTTTTTATCACCATTAAAGTTTTGTATGATTGCAAAGAAGTTGTCCAAATAAAAAAGAAGTAAACAGTTCTCTCCTACTAAAGTTTTTTTTTTTTTTTTTTTTTTTTTTCATTTTTCTTTCTCCTTTTGTTAAGTTAAATTAAGCATACATACATCTTTAGATCATAGCATATTTCGAAATTTTCTTTGATAGAAAAAAAATAAGTTTTTCTCTTCTCTCTCTCGTAAAACAAACTTTTTTTTAGTTTTGAATTT
Source organism: Coelomomyces lativittatus (assembly GCA_026937265.1). NCBI lineage: Eukaryota > Fungi > Blastocladiomycota > Blastocladiomycetes > Blastocladiales > Coelomomycetaceae > Coelomomyces > Coelomomyces lativittatus. The sequence continues at coordinate 6,503 of JADGJU010000045.1, forward strand.
TTCTAATCTAATTTTAATCTCAATTGAAATCTTTATATATATAATTTACATTGTACATATGAGCCTTTGAACAAAAGTGCCAATAATATACTTAGCATTTAAGATGGGAGAAGGAGAAGTTGGTAAGGTCTTTTGTCGCGAGCCTTCGCAGCTTAAAATATATAAGATCAAAAAAAAAAAAAAAAAAAAAAACTAATACTAATACTAATTTTTACCAAAACATGGTTGTTGCACGATCCTTCTTTTTAATGAATATTAAGTTCGTCAATAACTTGTGTTTCTTTGTTTAAAATTCACGTTCCCAGTCACTTATTTAAATAATATTAAGGACATAGGATGAGGTTTTTTACCTACTTCACAAAACATAAGCTTTAACTCCTTCCTAGAATTTTTTTTTTTTTAATTTTTCTCGTTCTTTGAAAAAATTTTAAACTTTCATTTTCTCTTTTCTAACGAGGATACCGTTTAGTATTGCTGGAAGAATATAAGTAACTTCAGGCAAATTTAAATAATAATGAAGATGATAATAGTACCTAAAAGATTCTTGATGTAGTCAACTCAATTTTTCTCAAACTTGTTTCAAAAACTTTATAATCTTGAGAAAGGGGGAGTAGATTCAACAGCTTAAATTAAAAAAAGCAATGATAGCTATTAAATTAAAGTATTTTAAAATATTTATTTTTAAAAAAAAAAAAGTACGAGGAAAAGAAAAAAGGCTCACTCGTGTACCAGATAGGGAACATATCGGTGACTAAGTTAAATAAAAAGAGAGAGAAAAAAAAACAAAAAAGCCAAATTAAGCACATGTGAAAGGTATAAAAAAGAAAAAGTATAAATTAGCTTCGTATAAATAAGAAGCGCAAAAGAACATTTTTACTAGAAATTTAATCCGAAGTGTCAATACAATTAATGGCCTAGTTTTGTTTATTTATATAGTGAAAGTCTCGAAAATTATTTTTAACGATTTAAAGCTTGGATATTTTTAAACATAATTGGCACTTCAAGTAAGATTCAAAACATAAACGGAACACAATTTCCAAAAGAAACCAATAAGACAAAAAAAAAAAAAAAAAAAAAAAAAAAGAAAGAAAGAAAAAAAGAAAGTATATATTCTATTCTATTTTAAAAGGTAGTTAAATACATGGATGGAGTACGAAGAAGAAATATAAAAAAAAATAAAAAAATAAAGGAAATGAAACTAAAAACACTCGAATAGTTTTTAGATATCGTACAAATATAAGAGTTTGGAAAAGGTTCGTACAAAGGATGAACCTCTCCATGTTATTTTGAATTCTTTACTTTTTTCTTCATGAACTTAAGTTTAAGAGCTTCAATTCCTTCCTCTTTTACAGAATCCGTAGTTAAAACAGCGGTAGATTTTTTAAAATTCGATGGGATGGTTTCTGAGGGAGGGATGAATTGCTTGGCTTTTTCTTCAAATTTTATTTGCTTCAAGGCCAATTCGTGTTCCTTCCGTTTGATTATTTTAAGTTTCTCCTTTTCATCCGAACGTAAAAAGTATTCACCCGATTCCATTAATTTATCTTCCAAACGAGGTTGAGGTAAAGGAGGGAACAAAGGTTTATTTTTTTCTTTCTTTTTCGCTTTGTCTGATTTTTTCTTGGATTTTAATTTCTTCTTAGCTGCTGTTTTATGAAATTGAGGTAAAAATCGATCCCAGGATTCATTTTTTAAGGTAGAATCCTTTTTTAATTCTCTTTGAATCATTAACCGTTTGATATGATAAATAGGATGAATGTTGGCCATACAATCCAATACCAACCTTCTCACTTGCTTTAAACCATGTGGAGTCCCAATACAAGCCACGGTATGTCCTTGAATCCATAAAGAAGTATTGGTAAGTAATTCAATGGCTTTTAACGTATGCCCCTCCGGTCCTAATAAACGCTGTCGTCTTTTCACAAAGACTTCTTGTGATTTCACCAACCCATGAATTTTAATAATGTCCATATAATTTTCATCCAGTAAAATGTCTTTGGCTCGATGAAAAGGAACCGATCGTGCCAGTAATTGAATCAAGTCTCTAGCTTTTAAAATGATGTATGGATCGTAAGTTTTTGAAGTAGTAGAGACAGTCATACTTCCTTCTATTAAATTCAATTGAGCGTGGATACCCAAAGGTTGTAATACTTGAGTGACTTGAGACCAGATTTCTCTTAAATTTTTTTCTTGATATTTAGGAAATAGCGTCATGAAACTGGAAGTTTCTACGAAAGAATGAGGATTGTCTTCTCTTTTGAATGGATCCAGTTTCCATTTATCAATATCGTCGGTGTCCCAAGCTACTCGTATTTCATGAAAATTTGTAAACATTTTAAATGAAGAATAGAGTCTCATTGAATAAACCACAAACAAAAGAAAAAAAAATGGAAAATTCTACGAAAAGAAAGAAAAATAAAATAAAACAAAATAAAATAAAGCAATATACTTAGATATATGTAAGTACGTTTTGGTTTTCTATATTTTTTTGATGACGATACAGGTTTTATATCTTCTTCCATTGTATTTTCTGTATTGGCTGAAGTGGTTAGTGAATGTGACATAAATAGAAAATCAGCGTTTCGAGATTTATTTGTTGGATTGATACTAAAGGATATATAAAAATAAATTAGTGAAATTGAGTGGTTGTTGCTGTTGTTTTTCTCTTTATCGTGGTGAGAGTTCCCCGTCTTGTCTTTTTTTTAATCTTTTGAATTTCTTTTTTCTATTCTGATTGGAGTGTTGTTTTTTTGTTTAAGATGGAAAAAAAAAAAAAAAAAAAAATAAAGGAAAAAAAAAAAAAAAAAAATATAAAGGAAAAAAAAAAAAAAAAAAATGCAAACAAGATCTGTAAACGAAAACAATGTAAGTCAATCCACGCTAGATGGATCACATGACTACATTTTGTTTGCATTTTTTTTTTTTTTTTTCGTCTTCTTGTTAGTATTTAGCACACTCAACCAACCCCGCGCTACAGTGAATGGAATGTGAGCTAACTAACTTTCTGACTGAACACTACAAATCCCACTCTACTTAAGATGCATTCTATGCTACTATGGGTCAATAGCCATTATCTTGACCGATTTTTATGCCTCTTATTCAACTTCTTGTTGTATAAAAGTTATGAATTAAAAACTAAATGCTTTCATACTAAAAAAAAAAAAAAGAAAAAAAAATTTGATTGATATTCAAAAAAACAAAATAAATTGAATTTCCATCTTTTTTTAGAAAGCGATGAAATGGTAGTTTAATGGAATAAATGGAAATACTAAGTTTTTTTTTTTCTTCCCTCTTCTTTAAAACTCAAATTAATTGCAAAAGGGAAGTGAAACGAAAAGAAAGGAAAAGGAAGTGAAAAGAAAAAGAAGTGAAAAAAAAGGGGGAGAGTGGGTTGGCGGTTCATTTCTTTATTTTTCCTTTCTCTTTTTTTAGTAATTTGTTGGTTTCCCATAAATTTTTTTCTTTTGCTTTTTTTGGAAGAGTAAAATTAATTTTCACTTTGAAATGTTGAAAAGAAATGCTCCTTCACAACAACGCAAACAATGCTTGTCTCAAAATGCACTTCAGAATGATGTTGTAGAGACAACCTCTTCGTCAGTAAGTTTAAGAAATTCCGAAAAGACTAAACTAGATCACCAAGATATCAATAATAATGAGAATACTCTATTGTTACATGCGAAAACAAGTTTAAAACGAAAATTACCTTTGGAATCAACTAACACAAGTATTATGATAAAAAAATATGCCGTTCTTTGGTACATAGATATTAGTATAAATATATAAACATTCAGATCGAATTGTGTTAAATTTTTGAAGATCATAACATTTCAGCCTGCTTAATCACCTAGCTCTTTACTTTATCCAAAGATTGACTTGATTCTTTTTTATTTAGGAGAGTTGTCACTTCAAAAAAATCTAACGTATTTATTGAACTTTTTATTTACCTTCATTGCTCTTAAATGACCTAGAGGTTTACTACGTACTATCTCTTCAGCTTTGAAATCAGTCTTTTTTTTTTTTCATACTCCTAGATTGTATACCGAATTTTCGCTCGCTCTGTGTTTTTGAATCTTTTTTTTTTTTTATTAAATTTCTTTAGAGAAAATAGAAAATGAAAGAAAATGAAAAAATTGGAGTTCTCAACTTTATGAATCGTTTTCGAAGTAAATGGTTCTTCATTTTAAACTAATTTTACCCTTCTTTGCATATCTTTGCATATTGGAATTTTTTGTATGAAGCGTAAAAACTGGGATGGAGACGGTACGATTTCCCTCTCATTATTCTTTTTTGTTTATACAAGCTTAAATTCATTATTTTGGATTAAAACTTTCTTCGCTGATTTAAAAAGATATAGATTAATTCATAATTATTTATGAAAATTCTTCATATTTGTTTGTTTCTTTGTCATTTTATTTAGGGATATTACATTGTCAAGGAAATATGCTTCGATTATTCGACGCCAACGGAAATGAGTATTTTTAATTTTTTAAAGGAAACTTTTTTTCTTAAAAAAAAAAAAGGAAAAAGAAAAGAGAATGTTTGCTATCGACACCCTGTCCCATATTATTAATTCTAAAGATCAAAATTCTTCATATGATTTTTTTGCTCGTCATTGATCCATTTTTTTTTTTCTTCATGATTTATATATAATGCAGTCTTGGGAAAAAGGTCGGAATGAATCAATCGCCTGAAACCAATCAAATTTACAAAGTTGGGAATAAAGAAGTAGAGGTACTTTTTTTCACAACTTGGTTTTATTACAAAGCAGGTAAGTTTTTTTTAAAAAAACTACTCTTTAAAAAATGGGTGCCTTTTGTAAACTCGGCTTATATTTTTTGAAATTGACATGATCATCTTCATCACGCAGATTACAGAAGAATTAACACCGGAATATCTTCCGAGTCTTGGAAATACAAAAACCATAAGTTTTAGTAGTAAGCTTTTTATTCCGTTTCATTTTATTCCAAATAATTTTTTATTTTGATCCTTTTTTAATTCATACATTAAAAAAAAAAAAGTTTTCGGCTCCTCACACATTTATTTAATACTTTTTTTCCATTTTTTTCCCTCTTTTTAATAAAAAAAATCTATATATTAATAATTTATCCTATATCAGTACCTTCCAATGCACTTCTTTTTTCATCGCCTCCGAATACCGATGTGAATACTGTATATTTAGATCCTATTTTATCTAAGCATTTACGTCCACATCAATGGCTAGGTGTACAATTTCTTTATGCCTGTGTCATGGGCTTTAATCACCCAAACTATCATGGAGCATTACTTTGCGACGAAATGGGTTGTGGGAAAACATTACAGTCTATTGCATTAATTTGGACTTTATTAAGTATGTATGAATAGATAAATATATTCAATTTTATTCATGTTTATATTGGTTCTCCTTTTTACTTTTTTTTTTTCCATTACTTTATAATGTTTACTTAATTTTATTAATTGTCTATTTCCATAGAACAAAATCCAATAGGAAAAGATCCCGTTGCCAATAAAGTATTGATAGTATGTCCTGCTTCCTTGATTCGATTATGGCAAGCTGAGTTTAAAAAATGGCTGGGTGACGGTGCTTTTGTCAATCATTTGATTTTCTCTCTCCCTGTTCTTAAAAATTAGTTTAATCCATTTTATACTTTCTAATTCTTTTTGAATGCTTTCCCTTCTCCGGATCTAACTAGCTAACTAATCTTTTTTTTTTTTTTCTTTTTCAATGACATATAAAGAGCGCGTTCGTACCTTCGCAGTTGATTCAAAGTCAACTTTCACTGATTTTTTAATTGGGAGAGTTTATCCAATTATGATTATTGGATACGAAAAGCTGGTTAGTGTGTATCAGGTTTTACATGAATGTCCATTTGATCTAATTATTTGTATGTATTACGCGCACACACATTTTCTTTGTTTTTTAGCATTATGCATTTTATAGTTGAAAAATATTAAACATTCTTAATGTTTTCGCACCATCCTTTTTCTTTTTCTCTTTGTACTTACTTGTTCATAACTTTTAGGCGATGAGGGTCATCGGTTGAAAAGTACAAAAAATAAGGCCGCAATCGTAAGTATATATGTATACATTTTTTTTTTTCTTGATAATTCAATTTTTGTATATGTAAAATCTAACAAATTTCAAAATTTCTCCTTTACCTCTTTTTGTCTTCTTTATATAATAAATTTAAATTTTAGGCACTACGCTCATTAAGTACTCTGCGACGAATCATTCTTTCAGGCACTCCTATACAAAATGACTTATCGGAGTATTTTTGCATGCTGGATTTTGTAAATCCAGGAATTATTGGTGTAGTATTAATGTTTAATCTTTCTTGTAAAATCATTTAGATAAATATGGAAACTATAATTCGATATCCAGTCCCAAACTTCATAATTTTTTATGTTTAAAAAAGAAAGAAAGAACGAGAAGAAGAATTCTAAATGCTTATTTTTAAAAAACTTGATATGACTAGGTACCTATTCCTCCTTTAAACTCAACTTTGAAATCCCAATCTTTCAAGGACAACAACCAAATGCAACGACGCAGACTCAACAATTGGCTAAAGCGCAATTTGAAAAATTAGTTCAGTTGACCTCTTCCTTTGTCATACGACGAGGGGTAGATCATATAGCCGAATATTTACCTCCCAGGTCAGAAATTCTAGTATATCTATCACTCTCCATTCTTCAACGTGAAGAATATGCGGAATGTATGCAAGAAACTAAACCCTTGGAACAATTGATGCATCTCAGAAAACTTTGTAATCATTCTCAAAAGTGTAATTCAATTGAATCACTAAAGTGGGAGTTATACTCACCAAAATGTTTTTTTCTTCAACATTTCCTGGTTCGACTTTTAAATCATACGCAAGAAAAATTGGTTATAGTCTCAAGATTTAATTCTATGTTAGATCACATAGAGCGTGTTTTAAAAAAAATAGAAGTTGACTGGTTTCGACTAGATGGGTGTGTGTGCATTTTATTCTTGTGTGTTATTTTTATCATATTTTCTTCAATTCATTTATCTATTGGAATGAATAGATAGATAATCAAATGAATTCTTTACTGTAGAGGAACGAGAAAACAAGAGAAAAAATTACTACATCGAACGAAGCTTATTTATGTTACATTCTAATGGTAATCATTACTCTTAACCATTTTATCTTCTCTTGAATGACTATAGCTCAACTGTATTAGAAAAACGTTCAAATCAAATCGAAACCTTTAATCGTCCTCAACATCCTACCCGAGTCTTTTTATTGAGTGCGAAGGCTGGTGGACTTGGTCTAAGTTTGGTGGGTGCTTCTCGACTGATTTTAGTAGACTTGGATTGGAATCCAGCACAGGATCGGCAAGTAATGGCTCGAATATGGGTACTTTGACAAATTAAAATATTTTTTATTTTATTTTTGCTTCTTCTCAACCCTTGCTCAATTAAATAGAAAAAAAAAAAAAAAAAATTCTTATATATATATTCTTATGTATGTGTGAGAAAAAAAAGTTTCTTGACTTTATTTTTAATATCCTTATATTACTTCAAACGCCTTATAGCGTGAAGGTCAAACAAAACCTGTATATATTTACCGATTAATCATGCAAGGCACTTTAGAAGAAATTATATTACAACGGCAAATAACAAAAACCAATTTAAGCTTACATGTTTTAGATGGAATGCTAGAAGTGGTGAATGAGTTTAATCAAGAAGAATTGCGTGTCTTTCGACACCCTTGCTTTGATGGTTGTTCCTTTAAGTTAAAAGAAACTTTTTTAGGTTGTCGTGATGATCAAGTGTTGGAAAGTATTTTAAATGAAGAAGAAAGTGCCTTACCAATGAATGTCATGACATTGAAAAATTAAATTGGGATCGTTTTTAGTCCAAAGAAGATTTCTCTCTCTCTCTCTCTTTCGGATTAAAACTTTGTATTGACTTTATTTATTCTTTATCAAGTCGCAGGATACTAAAATTATATAAAACCGAAACATCTCAATAAAAAGAAAGTAAACTCGTGAATACCTTTTTTTAATCTGCTTTTTGGTTACTTAAACAATGTACAAAACATCAAACAGTACTCTTATTTATGAGCTTATCTTAGCCTTGTTTTTTTTTTAAAAAAAAAGGTAAAATAAAAACGCGAAATTGAGTGAGAAGTGGATTAAAAGATCAAAAAAATGAAAAATAAAACTTATGTAAATAAAAATATATAAATTTAAAAAAAATTACGAACAGCTTCATTTTTTTTTCTTTTTTTTTTTTTTCCTTTTTACCTCATGATAAAAAGTTTCCTTTTAAAAGCTCCAAGAACTTGTTTATTACACTTCACACTGGGTAGAAAGTTCTCTCGTTCTTGTTTCTTCCATTCTCAAATTTACTTGTTTGGATCGTTTTCCTCATCCTTCAGTACTTTTAATCATTTACAGGACATGGCACCAGTAAACACAACTTCTCGATTGGAGCATCTCCGCAAGTTGATGCAACAATCCGATACACAAGCTTACATTATTCCATCTGAAGATCCTCATCAGGTTATTTTTTTATTTTTATTTTTTTCCTCTTTTCTATATCTTTTTTTTTTCGTATTATTTGTCATTCTCATATTTACTTATGGACGGACAATTTTTATTTATACTTTAACATATACAGAGTGAATATATTGCAGAAGCTGACGCTCGTCGTGCCTTTATATCTGGGTTCACTGGTTCTGCTGGTAAAAGAAACCTTTTTCTTTTTCATTTTCTTTTGGTTTACTTTATAATCTTCTATTTTCCTATCATGAATGCTTGCTTTAAATTTTATTTATTTTTTATCAATTCACTTTTAAATTATTCTTTCGTTCAGGCGATCATTAGAATTTTTTTTTTTTTTTTTTTTTTTGGTTCCTTACAAGCTATGAGTAACTTGTAACTAGTTTCTTTTAAACGATTAGCAGAAAACCCTTAATTTATATTTATTATAATATTATTTTTAAAATTTGATACATTTTTTTTTCGGGTGAGGGAACATAGGAATAGCCATTGTTACTTTAGAAAAAGCCGCTTTGTGGACAGATGGTCGATATTTTCTTCAGGCATCACAACAATTGGATGAAAACTGGACATTGATGAAAACGGGTTTACCTGAAACCCCAACGAAAGAAACTTGGTTAAATTCTGTCCTTCCAGCTAAATCCAAAGTGGGTGTAGATCCATGGCTAATATCTTTACGTGAGGCGAAAACATTGCAAACCTCACTTGAATCAAAATCACATTCTTTAGTTGCATTGCCTAAGCCCAATTTCATAGATCAAATTTGGGGACATGATCGACCCAAAATTCATCATCATCGTATCTTTCCCTTGGATTTAATTCATTCTGGTGCTTCAACACATGACAAAATTCATCAACTTAGAGAAAATGTGAAAACGATGGATTCTCCTACGTCATTTCATGGTATTTTGCTAACAGCCCTAGATGATATTGCTTGGCTCTTCAACCTTCGTGGATCAGATATCCCATTCAATCCAGTTTTCTTCTCTTACGCTTACGTTCCCATGGATCCCACTTCCCCTTCAACACTCTACATACATGACCCTTCTAAATTAGAAAAAATACCCGATCATGTGTGTGTTAAACCCTATGATACAATTCAAGCGGATCTTGAAAAAATACCTGACCAATCCTGTGTATTATCAGATGGGAGATGTAATTGGGCTTTAGCTTTAACATTAGGATCTAAATTTCATATGGTACCTACCGTCCACCCTGTCGTTCACGCAAAATCTATTAAAAATCCAACTGAACTTCAAGGATTTCGTGATTGTCATGTTCATGACGGTGTGGCCTTGGTGAAATATTTTGCATGGTTAGAAAATCAATTACAACAAGGAGCTAACTTAGATGAAGTGGATGGATCCAATCAATTACTTGAATTTCGAAAACAACAACCTAATTTCGTAGGGCCTTCCTTCGACACCATTTCTTCTTCAGGTCCAAACGGTGCGATCATTCATTATAAACCTATCAAACCTACGGCCTTGAAAATCGATATCAATTCCATGTACCTATGTGATTCAGGTGGTCAATATCTTAATGGCACCACCGATGTCACACGAACTTTACATATGGGAACTCCTTCCGAATTTGAAAAAAGAGCTTACACACGTGTACTTCAAGGACATATTGCTATCGATCGTGCTGTATTTCCGAAAAAGACCACCGGTTACGTCTTGGACATTTTAGCGCGTGCTCCTTTATGGCAAGACCATTTAGAATTTCAGCATGGAGTAGGTCATGGGGTGGGCCATTTTTTAAATGTCCATGAGGGACCGCAATCCATTGCTTGTCGACCCTGTGTTCTTGAGATACCCATGAAACCTGGGATGACCGTCACCAATGAACCAGGGTATTATCATCCCGGTCATTTTGGGATTCGCATTGAAAACGTTCTGTTGTGTGTGGAAGACAAAGACTTCTTAAAATTCGAGCATGTCACTTGGACACCCATGGATAGACGACTTATAGTAAAAGATTTGTTAAGTGAAAATGAAATTAATTGGATAAATCAATATCATCAAGATTGTTGGGATAAATTAAATTCGTTATTAAAAGGAGATGAGTTGGCTTTAAATTGGTTGCGAAATCATACTTTCCCTTTATGATTTTGCTTAGCTTAAATTTCAAATTCTTGAGTCTTATTAAAAATCGTAAATGAAAGAGGAAAAAAGACGCGGATTCTTAAAAAAAAAAAAGAATCCATTTATATTATAGGAAGATTTATCTTTATCTCAAAATTTTTGTTAATGTACAGTTTGGTGTTTTAAATAGTGGTCTTTTTCTCTTTTTCTTTTCTCTGCGTTTCTTTTTTTCTTTTCTCGGTTGTTATAACTGCCGTATTTCTGGAAGTACTATGGCTCAGAGGTTCGTATTTTTTTTTTTTTTTTATATATTGTGTTTTCGTTTCATTTTGTTGTTTCCACGTATGTATTTATGTATGTATATATATCCCTTTCGATTTGAAACGTAAATTCAAACAACAACAAAGAAAAAAAAAAAAAAGGTCTAGAAGAATGAGAATAGAGAGAGTGCAAAATGTGATGTGCAGGTAGGTTCTAAGAATTATAAATAAACAAAAAAAAATAAAAAAAAGAGTGTAAAAGACCATAAAGAAAAAAAAAAAAAAAAACTCTCCTCTTCCACGTATCATCTAATTATACACTTTAGCAGAACATTCACCTTTGACACAACTCATTTGGTTTGACAACATGAATTCTCGGCCAATAATTCTATTTGAACGTCATGCATATGCTGCGCACACTTTCGGTAAGCTTTTATTATTTATTTAAAATAGAAAGAAACAAAGAGAGAATTTGACTTTTAAAAAACGTAAGTACAGACTTTTCAGAAAGGTTCCAGAAGAAAAACCATGTTTTATTCGATGCCCCCCCCCCCCCCCCCCCCCCTCATCCTTATTACTCTTTCTCATGACATATGATCCTGAAACTTAATATGACAACTACAGTTTCTAGACCATTCTTTTTCATTAAAATTAGCAACAGCAATAGCGTGCAGTGCCTTCTTTTCTCTTTTAATGGAAGGAAACGAATTTAATGATTATCATTTTTATTAATGCACGCCTTTTTTTTAAATCTAAAAAATCACTTTGATACAAAAGAGAATTTAAAAGAAT
>JADGJU010000046.1:5799-16127 GCA_026937265.1 Coelomomyces lativittatus
ATTTTTTTTTTTTTTTTTTTTTGTTTTTTTCTTTTCTTTTCTTTTTAAATACATTTTTTTTTTATTACTTTAGGAAATAAAAAAATAAAACAAGAAAAGAAAAGAAAAGAGGCGTTGTGTCTGTGTCTGTGTTTGTCTGTCGGTCTGTGTGTCCCCCTGTCCCCCTGTCCCTGTGTCTCTTAGTCTTCTTTTCTTTTCTTTTTAAAGGATTTCGAACTTTTTTCTTAATTTTTTAAATCCATGTTCTTCTTTTCTATTTTTTTTTTTTTTTTTTTTTTTTTTCGTATTAAAAAATAAAAAAGAAATAAACGAAAAATTGACTTTTTTCTCCTTTTCTTTCTAAAGTTAAATTTTTTTAATTCTATTTTTTCGTGGTTCTTTCTCCGCTTCGTTACACAATTCAACACCATCGATCTACTTCAAACTTACTGTATCGCGTTTCTAGTATCGTTTTTTCTTCTTTTTCACTTTTACTTTTACATTTAAAGCTTAAGTAAACCCTTGTTAAATTGTTCGTAGACATTTTAGTAACTTATACATTGTTGGTGAATTTACTTCAATTGTTTTTTTATCTTTTTACAGACGGTCACTTTTCTTTCTCTTTTTTTTTTTTTTTTAAGTCAAAGAAGGAAGGAAAAAAAAAAGAAAGGTTCCTTTCTTTCTCAACTACTAGCCTTTGTTTGTTGGTTTATTATTTATCGGTATAAAAGTTCATTTCTTCCACTTTAACTTCGCTTTCACCCTCTCCTTTTTTTTTTTTGTTAGGATTCCTTGGATTTACATCTGTTTGGCTTTCGTTTGTTTTAGTTTTTATTTTTTTCGCACGTTTACTTTGAACATCCAATGGAGATCGACGGACAAGAACCTACCATTGACGAAGGATTGTATTCTCGTCAAATGTAAGTACATAAACTTTACTATTCATACGAATGAAAGAAAATTAAGAATTAAATATATATACTTAGCTGTTTTTAAAGCCAATCTCCCATACTCTTATTCTCTTTTCATCACTTTTCTTTTCTTATATATATATATATATACATATATTTTATCACGACTGATTCTTAAATTTATCCCTTTTCTATTCAAATCATTGGTCTCACTAACACTATATGTATGTATCTACATCATACTAGCTACACCATTGGTTTAGATGCAATGAAGAAAATGGCTGTATCAAGTGTGTTGGTGTTGGGCTTGAAAGGTTTGGGCGTTGAAATAGGTATGAAAAAGAAAGGGAAAAAAAAAAAAAAAAAACATTGTATGGAATTCTTAAATTTTTTCATCATTTTTTTACGAACGCTGTTGTATTTTTTAGCGTACGAAATCAAAAAAAGAAAAAAAGCTTAAGAAAACATTTTTGTAACTCTTTCTATCATTCTTTACTTTCCTTTTTTTTTTTTTTTTTAATTGTGTTTACAAAAAAAATATATATTTCGCTTCTAGCACAATTTTAATTTATTTTTTTTCATGTTTTCTTTATTTTGCATTCACTTTTCTTTATTTCAGCGAAGAATGTCATTCTGGCCGGTGTGAAAAGCGTCTCAATTTATGATCCTGAACCTACTCGTATAGAGGATCTCTCCTCACAGGTACCTGAAACATAAATAAAATAATCTACTAAATTTCTTTCGTTCTTTTTATAGTTGCATACGATTTGTAATTTAGTAAATCATTATTTAATACACTTTTACCTAGCTGTGAATAAACTTTGAAATTTTTTATGACTTATATATATATATTGTATTTTTTTTCTATTTTGTTCAGATTTTTCCTTTTCTTCTTTTTTCTCATATTTAATGTATTTTTTTGATTTCGCCTTTTTCAATTGACTCTGTTTGATTCTTTTTACTTTACTGTCTTACATTATTAAGTTCCTTATTATTAATCCTATCTTTACATTCCTTTTTTTTTTTTTTTAAAAAAACCTGTCCCATTTTTCGGGCTCGGGGGGAATGGAATCACTTCCATTGCATTTAAACGTGATTAGTTTTATTTGTCTGAACATGACGTAGGTCGCCCTCGCGATATAGCTTCGTTACCTCATTTAGTTCAGTTAAATCCATACGTTCCCGTTTCAGTGATTTCTCCACCGTTTACTTTAGAAAAGTTAGACGATTTTGAAGTGGTTGTAGCTACCTCTTTACCTTTGGATAGATTGATGGACATCAATGAATACACACATCATCGGAAAATCAAATTTATTGCTGCAGATACCCGAGGTCTGACAGGGTTTTCATTTTGTGATTTTGGAACGGATTTTCAAGTCACCGATGTAGATGGGGTTGCTCCCTTGACTGGTATGATTGCTGCCATTTCACAAGATAAAGAAGGAGCAGTCACTTGCTTAGATGAATCAAGGCATTTTTTACAAGAAGGCGATTACGTGGCCTTTTCAGAAATCCTTGGCATGACCCCCTTGAATCATGCGTCACCGATGCCTGTGAAACCTCTTGGACCTTACACGTTTTCCATTGGGGATACCACCCAATTTCCTGCATATGAACGTGGTGGGATTTTCAAACAAGTAAAAATGCCCATCCATATGCAATTTAAAACCATCAAAGATACTTTGGCGTCACCTCCATTCATGGTTTCGGATTTTGCGAAATTCGATCGCCCTATCCAATTACATTGTGCTTATTATGCGCTGTCTATGTTTTTAAAAAACTATTCCAGGGTTCCGGTCCCTTGTTGTGAAGACGATGCAAATACGTTTTTAAATTTAGCTCAACGCATTGCTAAAGAATGGAATGTAGAATTAGACGAGAAATTAATCAACTTATTTGCCACCCAAGCTGCTGGAGACTTAGCTCCGATGGCTGCTGTATTGGGTGGATTAGTAGCCCAAGAAGTATTAAAGGCGTGCACAGGAAAACTCACTCCTATACATCAGTACTTCTATTTTGATGCTTTTGAGGCCATTCCTACTTCGTTTTCACGTACTAAGGAAGAATGTGAACTTAAAGGTACAAGGTACGATGGTCAAATTGCTGTGTTTGGAAAAACGTTTCAAGAGAAATTAATGAAAAACAAAGTCTTTTTGGTCGGGGCCGGGGCCATTGGTTGTGAGATGTTGAAAAATTGGGCTATGATGGGGATTTCAACAGATTCGACAAAGGAAGGTCATGTTTATGTCACCGACATGGATTCCATTGAAAAAAGTAACTTGAATCGTCAATTTTTGTTTCGTTCCAATGACGTTTCAAAATTAAAATCAGAAACCGCCGCTAATGCTGTGTTAAAAATGAACCCTCACATGCGGATTCAATCGTTTACAGATCGTGTTGGACCTGATTCCGAGGCTATCTTTAACGATGTATTTTGGGGTCGAATGGACATCGTGGTCAATGCGTTAGACAACGTGGAAGCACGTCGGTACGTAGATCGTCGATGTGTTTTGTTTCGTAAGCCATTGTTTGATAGTGGGACCATGGGTACACAAGGGTCTACCCAAGTGGTCATTCCTCATTTAACAGAATCGTATGGTTCCAGTCAAGATCCTCCTGAAAAGAGTATCCCTTTATGTACCTTGAAAAACTTTCCAAATCAAATTGAACATACGATTCAATGGGCTCGAGATTTATTTGAAGGGATCTTTCGTCATCAAGCAGAACATACCAATTTATATTTGTCTTCTCCTCAGCAGTTTAAAGAAACTTTAAAACAACAAAGCAATGCCTCGGAAATTTTAGACATCGTTCGCTCTTGTTTGGTGGAAGACTTTCCTAAACACTTTGATGACTGTTTAGTGTGGGCTAGGTTTCAATTCGAACATCATTTTGTCAATAATATAAAACAATTGTTATTCAACTTTCCGAAAGACAGTGTCACAAGCACGGGTGCTTTGTTCTGGTCAGGTCCCAAACGTGCTCCAGATATCATTTCCTTTGACATAGAACAACCCTGGCATTGTGAATTTATTTGGTACGCCGCTTTACTTCGTGCTTACAATTATTCAATTACAACCCCTACTACGTTGGATGTCACGTATATAAAAAAGACGTTACAAAATGTTCACGTTCCCGCATTTCAACCTAAACAAGGTGTGAAAATCCAAGTCAATGAAAATGAAGCACCTACAAACACAAACACATCCAATCTAGCTACTTTGGATCCTGAGGAATTCGAAAAACTCTTAAAACAACTTCCGGATCCTATGAAGCTTGCTAACTTTAAAATGCAACCTTCGGTGTTTGAAAAAGACGATGATACCAATCATCACATTAGTTGGATCACCTCATGCAGTAATCTTCGTGCAATCACGTATTCCATCGCTCCTGCAGATCGTTCGAAAACAAAATGGATTGCAGGCAAAATCATTCCTGCCATAGCAACCACTACGGCATTGGTGACCGGGTTGGTTTGTTTAGAATTATATAAGTATGTTGACCCCAAATCTCGTTTAGAGCAATACAAAAATGGGTTCTTATCCTTAGCTCAACCTTTATTAACGTTTTCGGAACCCATTGCAGCCCCCAAAATGACGTACAACCAAACGCATACGTTTACTTTATGGGATCGATTTGAGTTTTCTGATCAACCTTTAATGTCATTATTAGAAGCGTTTGAAACGAAACATCAATTAGAAATTACAATGATGAGTTGTGGCGTTTCCATGCTGTATTCCTTTTTCATGCCTGCAAAAAAGAAAGAAGAACGTAAAAAAATGATGATCTCCGACGTGTACACATCGGTGACCAAAAAAACTATTCCTTCTCATTTACATGCTTTGGTTTTGGAAGTCTGTTGTAATGATGATCAAGGAAACGATGTGGAAGTTCCTTACATTCTCCTTAAACTTTTAAAATAGGTGTGTTTATAGGGAAAACGGGAGTGGGGATTACTTTTTTTTTAAAAAAATTTACCTATATATCCATTATTTTTACTTTACCATGTTACCTTTTCCTTAAGGCCACTTTTATTTCTTCATTTATTTTTTACTTACTTACTTACTTTTTTTTTTTTTTTTTTTCCAAGACTAATCTACTAATTTTTAGTCAAACTTTTTTTTTCTTTGAGTTTCTCTTTTTCTTTTCTTTTTTTTTTTTTTCTGTGCCTTCAACTTTGATTGCACACACTTTTCTCACTTTTCTATTTTAATTTTTAAAATTTCTTTTGGTCGTTTTTCCTTTCCTATTTATAATTGTGTGCTGAGGATATTGTCCGTCTGTTATTTTTTTATTACCCATTGAACATTTAGGTATTAAAAAGAATAGAGTTTTTTCCTTTCTTCCACTATTCTTTTCTTTTCTTAATTATTTAACTATTTCACTACCGCGGTCAAAATAAATTCTATGTTTAACACTGGCTTTTTATTTTATTTTCCTTTATAATACATATGGACGTATAAAGTCAGTAGGTCCATAAATTTGTGTATTCAAAGTCACCTCCGTCTTTTCCTGTCTTTCTTCCTTTTTTTTTTTTTTTTTTTTAAATTTAAGAAAACAATCATATGTTCGAGTATGAAGAGAATCCTTTAATTTTTTTAAAATATAAATATTTGGCTCACCTCACTTCTTCTTTTCAACCCTTTTTTTTTTTTGCAAATTGAAAGTTGAAAATGAAATCGGTATATATACCTATATATATGTATTTATGTATTTGGGAAACAAAATTAGAAAACGATAAACTATCGCTTAGTGAGAATGAGTTCAAAAGCCTTTATTTTTATTTTAATCTAGAAGCAAGAAGAAGAGGAAAGTTTATTGAAGTTCATCAAAAAAATACACCACGACAGATGGGTTAGTCAATGCTGCAGGTCCTCGATGGATGAAGGAATGGCGATTTTCGCAACCGAAGATGTAGTTAATAAAGATTCTGAAGTTTTCTGAGGATTATGTCGAGCTAAATGCTACTGAATCGTAACCACCCCCAATAGATAGATAGAAGGTTTATAAGTAAATAAATTTTTTTTTTTGCGGGAAGAAAAGAAGGAAAAAGGAATTTAAAAAAAAAAAAAAAAAAAAAAAAAAATTGGAATAAATGTATACAACTAGTTATAAATACCTGAGCTAAAAACAATATAGGTGAAGGATTCAATTGAAAACCTTGGGATGCATCGTCCTTGAGACTAGTCAAAGAGTGTTTTGAACTTACACCGGACATGGTTGCAGGTGTTTGAGGAGATATATGTTTAAGTAATGCTTCGATGGCGGGTAATAAGGAAGGGAAAACATAAGTTTCTAAATAGTCTAGTGGTGAAAGACTGGAAGGAGAAAGTTCCACGGATTCAGGTGATTCAGAAGATGCTTTGGACACTTCCAATGGATTCATAGCTTTTTTTATTTTATTTAATTTCAGCAATGAGAAGAAATTAAAAAAAGAAAAAGAAAATCTTAATAAGAAATGCGAAAGGTAGAGGAGAACAAGAAATAAAATGGGGTAGGAAAAATCTTAACTAACTGATTTTTTACTAAACTGAAGGCTAAAAAAAATGATTTTTTTTTCATAGTAAACTCTCGAACTATATTTTTTAATAAACGCGTAGAATTTCATGGATAATATTTATGACCAAGTTGAATGTTTTTTTTTTTATTTAGAAAAACAATGCATAATCGCTTTCAAAGAGCTTTTTAAGGTTTTGGACTGCATTTTATTGTTTTTTTTTTTTAATTTTTTTTTAATAGAAAATGAAAAAGAATCTTTTAAAAAAGAACCCTTTTTTAAAAAAAAATTAAAATTCATTTTTCTTTCTCAAATCACATGAACAAAGAAAAAAAACCCAAGGAACCAACTTATTTTTGGTTCTTTTACTACAAAAGAAAGCCAGTGTTCTATTAAAAAACAATGAGTCAACAACATCAAGCTTAACCTTACCCTCCTACTTTTTACTTTCTACTTTATTTATTTATTTATTCTTTGAAAAAAAAAAAAAAAAAAAGGGAGCTTTTTCTTTTTCCTTTCTTATGTCTATTAAATTCAATAGAAAAAAAAAGAAAAAGCTCTGCTTTAGTCAACTTTTAATCTTATGAACTCTTTAATTCACTACACATTCCGTGCATTAAGAAATCATCAGAATGTATTCCACTTTAGAAGCTTCCCTCGTCTTCCTGCGTTTTTTTCCCGTTATCCTCAGCGTCGCCATTTATCTTCCCTAAACAAACTGTTCAAGTCACATTCGGAAAAAACGGAATTCAGAAATCTTACTGGAATGTACTATGCAGGGGCTTTTCTTTTCTTCTTTTTAGGATCAAGTTATGCTGCTGTCCCTTTGTACCGTATGTTTTGTAGTGCCATTGGCGTAGGTGGAACCACGTTGTCTCCTAATTTATCGAAATCTCATGACTTAACAACCCTTGGTTCGTTCCCTATCAAAGTTAACTTTTTATCCAATACCTCGTTGACTTTACCTTGGAGTTTCATTCCTAGTCAACCTAGTCTTGAAGTTCGTCCTGGTGAAACAGCCTTGGCCTTTTACACAGCTCATAATAAAACCAATCAACCTATCATAGGAATTGCTACTTACAATGTCGTTCCTGCGGCCGTCGCTCCTTACTTTAATAAAATCCAATGCTTTTGTTTTGAAGAACAACCATTGGGTCCCAACGAAACGGTGGATATGCCTGTTTTCTTTTTCATTGATCCCGCCATCGAAGATGATCCAGTCGCTGCCCAATATAAAGATGTGACTTTAAGTTATACTTTCTTCAAAGCCAAAGAACCACTATAATTGTAATAGGAGTTTTTCTTTTTGATTTTTTTGTTCGTTTTTGTTCTACTTTTTATTTTTTTGTAGTCCTTTTTATTTTTATTTTTTTTTCCTTCTTACTAACTCACATTAAACTATTTTCATTAGTTTGCAGAATATACTTTATGATACTAGAGGTATAAAACAATAAGAAACCACCAGATTGACTTTGTTTTTTCTTTCTTTATTTTAATGTCTTTTGTAACTAATATTACTACGGAATATATACTTCATGTATTAAACGAGATCTTTAAAGTGGGATTTACGATGATCAAGCTGAAAGATTAAAAGAAAAAAAAAAAAGAAGTAGAAGTAGAAGAACCCTCTCCACCCTCCCAGAGCACAGGACAATACAACATAACCTTCGAATTCTTTTTACAATAAATACTGAATTTTCAATTTTCAGATAAACTCGGATGCTATTGCTCCGGTTCAAAATTCGTAAAATGAAAATTTGAAGAAATTTGAATTAAAAGAGAGAAAAGAATAGGAAAGAAAATATTTCCGTCATACTACTTTTCTAACTTAAATTTTGTTGATTTTTTTCTAAATTTCTTCTTCTCCTTCACCTCATAAAAACATAGATAAATAAATTTCTTTATAAACAAGCACGTTTAATTTGGCTTATTTTCCATCCCAGAGGTCATGCATTGTAGTATTTTCTCTTAATTTTCTGAACGAGTTTAAAATCCATTGACCAGTGATGATATCTTGATCTGAGAGTTTAAAAACGGCACCCCCTTTCATACAATAGCCATCAGGACTATTATTTCCGAACAACCAACCTACATTTGTATTTGTGTCTAATGAATACAATTGAAGTTCAATCAATCGATTAGGTTGAGAGGACTTATCCACTTGGACCCCATTGTTGAACCATAACGGTTTCTTTTCACGATTCACATGTAATAGACCTCCACACACATAGTCACCGGAACGAAATCCAATCACACTACCGAACACAGGCATGAATGCGTACGGTACACGTGCTGCTTCAAAGCCCATCCAAAACGTTTCTTTATCTCCATACACTTTCCCATACACTTCATCTCGACGAGGCGACGCGTTCATGGCACACGTGGTCAAAAGACCATAAAACGCGTCTGTTCCTTTATGGATGACCACCACCCCAGATTCCTGTTCATGTTGAGATTCCGTTTTCCAATGACGTAATTGTTGGCCTTGGGCACTTGGACTAGGTACAAACGTTTTGAACCAGGCATGAGATGGAGAAGAAGCATCCGGAAACAACGATCGGTCATGGAAAAATAAGGAACCTTGGGATTTGTATTCGGGATCTTCGAAGAGTTCTTCTGGTGACCGTAAAAAATACACATCACTATCAATAAACAGCACTTCTTGATACGGTGCATACAACATGACTACGTAATCGATTTTAGAAAAGGTGATAAAAGAGCCATTGGAATTAGAATTCACAAAAAAAAAAAAAAAAAAAAAAAAAAGATGGAAAGATGGAAATCGAAATGAAATCCAATGGACTATGAAAGAAATCAAGTTGAGTAAATTTACTGCCTACCGAAGGGTTTAATAGCCCAGCCCCTGGGATCTGCTTTGCCCCAATGCATCAAATGTCCGATGGGCTGTGTACTTACATTTTCGACGGATTCCAACGCGGTTCTATAGAAAGACGGTAATTCTTCGTCGTCTTTGTACAAGACTAAGATAGGTAAAGTACATCGAAGGTACCGTAATGTTCGCGTCGAAAGTAAAACGTAATGAGCATGGTGACGCGCCGTCGTGTATACAATGACACGGCCAGGTTTAAATGAAGATTGAAGGTCTTTTGCAGAGGAACTAAGCCAAGGGAATAACTGAGCATAGAAACAAAGAAATTTATATATGAAAAGGTAAGAAGTAGATTTTTTTAGAAAAATCAGCTACATTCAAGTATCAAAAAGTCCATGCTCAAAATAAATAATAATAATCATTTAAGACAGAAAAGAATTGTAAAAAAAAAAAAAATCATAGCTCCATGAGTAGCTTAATTTTTTTTTTTAAATGGTGTCTAAAATGCGTTTGATACACGGTTTCGCGAATACTGCAATTTCAAACCCTATCCATATGGTCATTCATATGAATGATGAATGATCGAAAAAAAAAAAAAAAAAAAAAAAAAACACTTCATAATTTCAACCAATTACGTACTGTATTTTGAAGAATGTCTATAAATGAAGCATTTGGAGAGTTTGAAAAAGATTCACATAACCAACTTTGTTTTTTTAAACTTAAATCGCGAAATAAGCTAGCAAACTGAGCAAAGTTCCACATAGTTTTAACAGCTTCTTCGGATTTCACCAATTCGCAGTAATGACGATGAATAAAAGTTGTATCACAATGGAAAGATGTATCTGAAGAAGCTTTTGGTATTAAACCGCGTGATTCATTTGGATTGTCTTTGACTTCATCTGTTTTACGATGATAAATATGAACAACGATAAATAAAATGATCAGCAAAATCAATGCAACAGGCCTGCGCTGGTTTCTTCGCATTTTTTTTTTTTTTTAAATCTTTACTTTGTTAAAGTTAAATTAATATATGACACGGTAAAATTGGAGTGTATTAAACAAAAGTGGTGATGAAGACCAAAAAAAAAAAAAAAAAAAAAAAAAATGAAAA
>JADGJU010000047.1:0-13109 GCA_026937265.1 Coelomomyces lativittatus
AATATTTAGATATAAAAGTTCATAAAAAAAAATTTCCTGCTATTGTGATCCAAAGATAAAAAGGAGTCTTTCTTTTCCTAATAATATTGTGAGAAATCCTAGAATTTAATTGAAAGTTACATTATTCGATGTTTACTCCTTTTTTCCTGTCTACAAGGTGATAATAATATATTTTAAAAGAGTCAGAAAAATAAAATAAACAATCAATTGAAAAAGAAAAGAAGGAGATTCATAATTTTAAGTAATGAAAATAAAAACGAAATCTTTCAATAAAAGAACTTTTTTTTAAAATACTAAAATGTCCAATTGATTTTTGTACAAAGCTTTTCTTGTCAATTGAAAAGTGTGCGTTACCTAAAAAATAAAGTTCTTATTTTATTTAGATTTTTAACTATTGATTTATATACAATTATCCAGACGATGGTATCCCAAACAGAATAAAATTGACGAAAAGAGAATCGAAAATGAAATGTAAATCAAACTATGGTAAGATGATTAAGATGTATCTTCCAAGGCTATTCATTCAGCACTAACATAAAAATAGTTAAATAAATTAATAAAGAGTGAAGGGCTAGTTATTGAAATATACATCAATGTTTATAATAAAATTATAAAAAGGTTTGTGTTGAAAGTTGAGAGAAA
Source organism: Coelomomyces lativittatus (assembly GCA_026937265.1). Lineage (NCBI taxonomy): Eukaryota > Fungi > Blastocladiomycota > Blastocladiomycetes > Blastocladiales > Coelomomycetaceae > Coelomomyces > Coelomomyces lativittatus. The sequence continues at coordinate 643 of JADGJU010000047.1, forward strand.
TAGCTTAGAGATTCCATGAGGTGACCAAATATATTATTAGTGAGGTAATTGCGATCGAACAAAAAAAAAGAAATTCATATTGTATCAATTAATTACAATTTTAGCAGGTCATATGTTCGATTTTGAATTCAAACATATGTCCTCCATATCACTGTCATCTTTTTTTTAAAAAAAATCATTAATTCATTAATACGAAAATGACCGAGGGGTTGGAATAAAACAAGGAATTCTTTTCATATTCTCTATTTCTTTTTTTATGGATTCAATTGAACTTTTTCATTTTTATTGCTCTTAAAAATGTAGTTGTTCTTAGCTTTGTACTTTAATTATTTTTTATTTTTATTTTTGATCGATACTTTCATTTTTATTTTTGAATCGAAGGATCCTTATACCTCGAAAAAAATTACAATAATAACCATTATTCGCCTTTTTTTCCACCTTGAATAAAAAAAAATAAGCCCTTGTATTGCTTTCGTATTAACATACTCTGAATTATAATGGATAAAGAAATGCATATAAAGATGCCTCTTTCCTAGTTAGTCGCGGATATAAACCGCTTTATTGAGGAGGATGCTGCTAGCAAAAATAAATTGAAAAAGAATAAAGCAACCATTAAAACCTAATTCAAGAAGAAAAGAAAACAAAAAAAAAGACAGTCATCCTTCTTTAGCTTTTAATTTCGCACTCCTAATTTTTAAGATAACTGGTTGGAATATAAAAATATCCAAAATTGATTTTTAAGAAACTTAGGCGAAAAGAAAAAAAAAAAAAAGCGAAGAGAAAAATAAGTAAGAGTATGTATTAATTATTTATCTGCATAAGTTTATTTTGAACAAGTTAAATATAGTCACAAAAGTAAAATTTACAAATTAAGTTTTGAGAAAATAAAATAACGAAAGTAACAGAATTACAGTGTAAATGATGAAAGTCGTCCAAACAAAAATGCATAAATATTTATAAAATTAGGAAAGACATTAATGAAATGGAAAAGATTTTTGAATGAAAGAGACTCAAATAGAATCTTCATCATTTACTTTTTCTTTTAACACGCTTATTGACATAAATTGTCGCATCCATGCATCATGATGATCTGCCATTCTAGAGTGAGTGAAAGATGGTTGAGGGATGACTTTGATAAGGAATTCACAATTCAGTTGTTGAAATCGTGTTTTAATTGAATCATTTAAACACGCTAATGCAATGGCACTAGGTAAAGTCCCAGGGCTTGAATAGAGAGATACCACTAAATATCTCAATGCAATTTTCAAAAATGGCTCTACAATTTTAGCGGCTAAAGTTCCATTTAACTGTTCATGAACTGTTTCTAGGATCACTGGTTCTTTTGAAGCTGCCGATATGAATTCTTGGACTGCTTCGAATTTCAAAAGTTCATGTAAAAAATGAAGTGGCGTATATCCGTTTAATTTATAATTTAAATTTTTTAATAGCAATAATTGGAATTTCAATATTTCATCACTTGAATATTTCCATGGTGATAATTGGTAGATCATATCGGACATCGAAGGATCATCATATTCAGAAGATAGCTTTGCCGCTAAGGACAAGCACACCATACCTAATAGATAAAATTGTCCTTGAGATTGTATCATATATAATGAACGAGCCACGAAACGGTCAAAATATTGAATAGCTAAAAATAAAACTTCTAACGGGTATTGAAATTTTCCATGACGATGATTCAACTAAAAAAAAGCAAAAGTAAATGAAAAAAAAAAAATTACAATATATTCAAGGCAAGAATAAAAAGACAACTTTCATATTTAGTTAAGATTCTTTAGAAATTTAAATTTTTTTTTATATACCTCATATTGCCAAAAAATAATATTTCTCCTTATCCGTTCCAAGGAAGGATGGTGAGAATATACGGAAAGCTGATGAGAGGATAAACAATTTTTTTCTTCCCATTCAAATAATGATCTTGCATAGTCCGACAACTCTAAATTTATACATTGTTTGTATGAAGGCTGATCCTCCGGGAGATTCGAATAAACTATATTTGAAGCACTAATATGTAATGATAGAGATGGAATTGAAGAAAGTGAACAAGGTTTAGACGAGGTTTTGCTTGAAGACAGATGCAGGGTTGTGGTTGAATTAATAGATTCTGAAAAGGTGCCGTTTACTTTAGTACTCTTTTGAACGTTCTTTGTTTTTATATCGGATGATGTTTGAGGACCAAGAACTTTATCTGAAGAAATATGTAGAGATGATTTAAGTGAGGTAGGAGGTTGAACGAAAGAACCTAGAATACTATGATACAAAGGACATGTAGACATCTTTGTATAGTGCACCGGTGTTGTCGGGGTTGGTAATGCATTTACCCTAAATACTGTACGTGTTCTTTTCTTCTTTTTAGCTATTTGAACCATTCCATGTCTTCCAGCAGAAGCAAGCTCTGTACCGTTAGTAAAATTTGACAGCATATTCAAGGCCAACGCTTTTCCAAGAATTAAAGTATCTGATACACGAGGTGCTTCAAAAGCTTATTTTATTTTTCTTTGGTAATAATATTTTTAAAGCAAAAAGTCGCCTGGGCACGACAATGAGAAATGAGATGATTGAAACGAGAACAAAAATAATACAGCAATGCTTTTAATTGTAAGGGGGAAATTATTTGAAAGACCTTGTTTTTATTTTTTATTTTTTATTTTTTAAATCTTTTCTTCAGAAAAAATCAAAAGTTAGTATATGTGTAAAGTAAATATTTATTTTTTAAATGTTAAAAGTGGGAACGGAAGCTGGACCAAGAGATATTTATATATGTGCCTCACTATGATTTTTGCATTTTTTACTCGGTTTTCAACGTAAGGAAAAAATGTGCGTAATCAATACAAGAGTATTGAAGAATACTAAGTCCATGTCTAAAAAATAAGAAAAACAGTAAAAAAAACAACGCGAAACTCTAAAAGTCCTATTAAAGGAAATGCAGAAAAAAAAAAGTTATTAATAGTTATCTTAATGTTTTTTTAAAAAGTTTTTTTTCGCTATTTTTTTATATAGTATAACACGTTCGTAACGGGGAGCTTAAAAAAGTACGGAATTAAGTTTAAAAAATATTAAACTTTACGAAAAAATAAAAAGTGCTGAAGTTTTAGGAAATTTGTATCGGGGTATTTTTTTTTAAAATGAGATCATAAGAACGGACGGCATATTTTTTCAATTTTTTCCTTTAATCCCTGCTTATCTAGTTTGATCTCACATTACTTTGATAAACTAAAGGAACCTAAAATGTGTAGATTAAAAAAATATTAAATAATAGATTTTAAATGTATAAGCAATTTTTTTTTTTCGTCAATTATTGTATTATATTTTATTACTTATGGCCAGCACGACCTTGATATTGAAGCGTTCATTACTAAAAAACGGTATTTTTATTTATTTATTTATTACTTTTTGGGTCTTGCTTAGTAGTATTTCTTTACCATCTTTACCATTAAAATCAAGATTATAAAATTTAACTAGTAAAGTTAATCTATTCAGAAAGGAATAATAAGAATAAGAAGAAGAATAAGGGAACCCACTTTTTTTTATTATTTGTACAATGAACAAGAAATTTAAAAGAAAAGAACAATCAAATCAACAACAGAAAAACCAGTTGTTGATTTGATGTTTGTGATGTTTGATTAAGTTCATGTGACCTCTCTCCCTTTCCTTTTTATTTATTTATTTATTTTTTTTTTTTTTTTTGAAATCTTTATGAATATAACTAGAAACTCAAAAATGAAATCGAAAAAAATAAAAAAATAAAAATAAAAAACGCGAAAAAATTGTAAAAAAATTATTATTATTATTATTATTATGGATGAAAATAATAATAATAATAATAATAATAATTTAAAATACTACTAATAATAATTGTTTGGATATGAAATCGGTTGTGTAGAAATCATTATATTTTACTGTAAAGGTCATGAATGGAAAATAAGCATACTAGAAACAGAAAACATAGGAACAATGACTGATGAAGATAATGATGTTGATGTCTAGACTAGTACTACTACGACTATTACTGCTTCTATTGCTTCTTCTTCTTCTTCTATTTTTAAATTAATCCTTTGTCGTCTTCCTTTTTTTTTTTTTTTTTTTTTTTTTTTGAGTGTGCGTGTGCGCGTGTAAATACGTATTAGAAACTTGGAAAAAAGAACGGAAACTACAGTTTTCTATACAATTTTTTTTTGAAGAATTAAGTGCTCTTCAAAATATTTATTTGTTTTTTAAAACCATACCTTCATTTTAGGTTTGAGGTAGCTTGACCAGAGTTGAGGCTCAAATATTAGTGCTCCATTAGGTTTAATCATTGAGGAACACTTTTTAAAAAAGCTTAAAATCCCATCGTCGCGATGATGGACATGAATCCATTTAGAAACAGATAAACTACGAAAAGTATGAATATTAAAGTCAAAAAAGAAATTTAGAAAGTGAAAAGTTCGTTTTTTAAAAAGAAAAGAAAAAAAAACTTTCTAAAAACATAAATATTTTCAATCTTGATCAAAAAACTATAATGAAAGTAAAATGATAAATGAATGGAACACTTCATACGCAAATATACAATCTAGAAACGGATTCTCTGCTAACGGCGTTTCCATAATATCTTCGACTTTAAATTCGATGGACGAGTTAGAAAGTGTGTTTTCAAAGCAAGAACGAAGATCGTTCTGGCCATGGATTGGAGCTTTACCTAAAATACGGCAAGCCTTGTTGATCAAATGTTCATCTTTATCGATACCTAAAATGAACTTTGGGGAATATTTTCTTTCTAAAAAATGTGAGTGGACCAGTAAAATAAATTTAAAAAAAAAGATACGTTTGTAAAAAATCTTGAGGTAAATTTAGAATGAAAGAAGGGATTGATTTTCCGACTAGAAATTGACAAAGCCGATCACTAAAATGATTACAATTATGTTCCAGTAAATGATAGCGTTCAGCACTAAAAAATTACGCAACCGTAGTTTAATATACATAAATATAGAGAGAGTGAGCGAGAGAAACATATTTAAATCGATTAGTTTAATTTAAAAAAGAGAGAGAAAAAAAAAAAAAAAGTGTTTAAAAAAGCGGTTTATAAAATAAGAAAAAATAAATATGAAAACAAATACAATATGTATCATGCAGTAGACACTCTGCAATATAAAATAATAATAGAAGTTACCGAAATTCCAATCGAATTTCATTAAGAAATTCCAAAAAAAGGTCTCTTGGTAATTCAGTGGCTCCCATTTCAATTTTTTGAACAGGTGCCCCATAATGATGTACTCCGGGAGTAGTACAATAAATGCCTTGTCCGAAATACCATTCTTCTCCATACACGATGACGGAGGTATGCCTAAAAAACCAATATAAAATTAAAGCGCAGAATGAAAACAATAAGGAAATTTAAATTTAAATTTAAATAAATAATGTAACTTCTTTTTCTTTTTCTTTTTCTTTTTTTTCATTCACGAAAATATACGAACAAATAATACTCATCCATACCAAATACCATCAATTTGTCGACCAATTAATCCAGGTGAAAGTAATCGAGCAGCACCTACATTTTAAAGGATAATAAAACATATTACCCCACCACCATTTCATAAAAATTAAAATTTCCATATATCGTGTGAAATTGAATTATCCTAACTTTTATTTCTTATTTCTTATTTTTGTGAAGGAGAGGAAGGATAATTAAAATATCAAGTAAATTAATTTTTTGAGAAGTAAAAGGAATAAAATTAAACTGAACTCTTTCCTTTAGTTAATTAATTAAAAATTTAAGTAAAAGGAAAAAAAAGGATATAGGAGTAATATTAAATACCTCTAGACAAATCATAGACAAATAAATGCACTGGAAATGGAAATGAATCCATTTTATTTTTAGATGTTGCTGTGACCTTTTTTTTTTCTTGTTAAAAAAATTAATTAAAACTTAAACTTGACCGTAAATAATTTCGTTAAAGAATCGGAAGGCTTGAGGACTGGTAAGAAAATGACAAGAAAGAGATAGATCTAGAGGAGGTAAAGAAATGGAAAGATTAAAAAGAAAGTAAAAGAAAATAAAATTTAAGAGAGAACTGAAGGTTGGATTTTCTTTTCTTTTTCTCTACTTATCCCGTCCTGGGCCTTCATCATTGGTAAGTCGAGACGAGAGACCCTCCCTTTTTTTTTTTTTTTTTTTTTTTAATTCTCTTAAACCCCTTTTGATTCTTTTTATTTTTACTAGCAATCGAAATCATGTGATGATAAAACCATGCCTCAATTTCCCCCCCTCAAAAAAAAAAAAAAAAAAAAAAAATGAATTAAAAGCAAAATGGTACGAAAGAAAAAGCAGCACCAGTCATATAAATGTGGTAAATCTAAAATTGTCTTGTTTGAGTAAGAGTGCGTGTGTAAATAGAGTAGAAGAATGAAATTTGGACACTAATTGTTTTATGTTAATTTTACTTTATTAAAAAAAGAAAGTGAAATTGGTTAAAAAGATAGAATAACATATAATTGATTTATTTATATTTACAATGGATATGAACTGTGACAAAAAATTATTTTGAGAAAAAAAAAAAGAAAAAAAAGTATTCGGACGCGTTTAAAATTTTATTTATAGTAAAGTGAATGTCTCATGATTTAATTTTCCTTTAACTTTATACAATATACTTTTGTTTTTGTTCAATTTCCATTTTTTTTTTTTTTTTTTCGTGTTTTTTTTTTTTTTTTTTTTTTTTTCAATTTAGTAATTAATAAATTAATTTGATTAATCTATGTAAACAACAACAACAATAATAATAATAATAATTCTTTTCTATGTTATATAAATCAATTATTAATTTTATGAATATTCCTATTTTTTTCTTACTTTGAGTAGCCAGCCCCCCTTTCATCTCAATCTGAATCTTTATTTATTTTTTTCAAAATTAGTCTACTCTCACTCTTATTCACTTAACTTTTATGATTTTCCGTTGCTTCTTTGTTTAATACAAACCTTCATACCCTTCGTTCGTCCATTGAGTTATTTGATTTAGAAAAAAAAAAAAAAAAAAAATGAACGAATCACTACTCTCTTTATTTCAATCCATAGTTACCAGCTTTATAAAATCATTCCACGGTACAGTTGGCTTCGTCCCTTGATATTTCAAATAAATTTATATATACTTTTTTTTATAAAATAGACATTCTTCTTCTATGTCATTTACACATATTCCTTTCGTATACTTTCTGTTTTTTTATGTACTTTATGCGTTATCCGGTTGCTGCCATACATCATTGCTCCATTGAATCATAGGTTTGTCATGAATAAAAAAAATTTTCTTCTTGACAATTTATACTATCTTACTCTTCTGATAATGCTTTTCTTCTCTTTTCTATTCTTTAAGTATCTCTTGATTTCTTTTCACTCTTTTCCTTTCTATTATTTTCTTTTCAACATATATTTATAATTTTTTTTTTTTTTTTTAGACGTGTTCCAAAAACAAAAGGAAGAGCGTAATCGTATCAAGTATTATTTGCTAACTGGTATAGTATATATACATATTTAGTATTATCTTAAAAATTAATTAATATTTTAGGATGACTATGATTATGATTCATCGTGAATCCAAAATGGATTACTTTTCGTGATATTTTTCATTTTTTTCTTTGCTCTCATTTTCCTCTACTACTTATTATTATTTTTTATATTAATTAGATTGTTTCTTTTTTTCTTTGTAGATATATCCTTACCTGGTAAATGTGTCAACCCATCTTATAAATTTCATTCAAGAGTCTTTCTTCCTCCTATTAAACCTCAAAAACCTACTATGAAAATCTCTCCAAACAATCTTTCTTCGTCGACGCTTCAATTTACTCCTGAATTCTTTATGTATTTGGAATATTCTTCATCTGTGAGTAGTCACATTATAATGCGTTGAGAGTGATTTTTAACAAATCTCCCTTTCTAAAATGATGATATTACATATTATATCTTAAAATAATGTTCAGAATTCGTTTTTCAAAACAAAAACTTCTTCCTTTTTTTTTTTTTTTTTCCTATCCATCTCTTTCGATCATGATCTTTTCGCATTCCAGGAATCCAAAACAGAAAAAAAAATCAAAACTTTTCTTCTTTTTTAAAAAAAAAAGGAAAAAAATAACTGCGACTAGCTGATAAGTACCTTATTCATTTTTTATGTTTGTTTTTTTCACTTTTTAGTTTGCTTTGTATCTTTGTATTTACTTTATTTTTCGTAATATCATCTTCAATTCGAAAAGAACACAGCGGCTAGCTGCAAGAGGAAAGGTAGGTCCATGTTTTTTTATTATTTTATTATTATTTTTATAAATTGATTTTAGGTAATGAGATAGTAGTTCATTTCCTTTTTTTATTTTTGTAGAATTCATTCATTAGTCAAACGCATTTTTATTTCTGATCAAATGACATATAACTTCTTTACCCTTTTAATTCTTATTTTTCATTTAGAACTCTCTCTTTTCCTCTCGCTTTTTACCATTTCTTTTAACTTTGTTTGCCTCATCCACAATCACTTCAACTTTATTTTCTGTTATCCACCCATCATTGTCAATCACTTTGAATCCAAGCGTAAACACTGAACCAACGAATGCTTCTATATATTTCCTTCATCCCTCTATACTGTGGTCATTTTTCGTAATTGGATTCATCTTTACTATTATCAGCTTCCGCTTTAGGAAATCTGTATGGAGACATTTTAAATCGGTACAGTGTTTTCTTTCTCTCTCTCTCTCTTTTATTTTCGTTTTTTCATTTTTCATTTTTTCGAGTGAAGAAAACGCGAAAAATTCTTTAAGAGGCTTGATGTGGATGACTTTTTTCATTGCTAGTAAGAAATTTTAAATAAAAAATGTCTGTAAAAATTCAAGAGTACATTTACTAAAAAAAACAACCTTTAAATTGGAACTCGTCTAGATGACTTTGACAGGTGAATTAATCACCTTGAGCTTTGGAGCTCTCTTTGCGTCTCGTTTTTGGCTTCAACTGTTACCACTCCCTCTTCATTTGTATCTTATACTCCTTACTTCATTGATTTTGGCCTTCAGCTATTATATTTTTACATACACCGTTTCTTATCCAAATGTATCATCACTCTCCACGGACGCATCAATTGCAGAAGCTGCAAAATCTTTAAAAGGACAATTTCATCAGCCCAAATCTCCTGTCGTATTACAAAGAAGTTTCGCGTTAGAATCCTTCGAATACAAAAATAGATCCCATCCGCCCTTCAATCACAATTCAACGTCAGTCTCCTCCATCATGTCAAGCAATGGTCGCAATGTCTCCTATATTAAACCACCTACAGTTAAATCATCTCGAGGTGGATTTAATCAACCACAAATCTAACAAATAATCATTATTATCATTCATTCTTATACTTGATTTTCTCTGCATACTTAAAGTAATCCATAAAGTCAAAAACTGATAATAAAAAAAACACACAAAAAAACAACAGCAAAGAAATGAGGCAATCATCTGCCTAATATGATGAGCTTTAATTACCTTTTTTTAAAAATATTTCTTTTTTTTATGTAACAAATAAAAGAAGGAGAGGGGGGGAGGGGGAGGGGAGATATGGCACTTATAACACCAAAATAAAAATCATATGAAAGCCTTTTGAAATGAATTCTCAACTGCTTTTTATTTTTGTCATAGAAAATAAAAGTTCAAAAAATTACTTAAGAATTAAAAAAACAAAAAAAAAAAATACTTGCAAGAATAAATGCCTTTTGAAATTCCAACAAAAAGTGGAAAAAATAAAGAAGCTTAGCGGTCTCATCGCTTATTTTATTGCAAAATAAGATCGATTCAATTTAAAGTAGTACTACATTGCGCATGTAAGAGAGCTTGCCAATTTTTCATTTAAATTAAAGCTTTTTAATTGATTAAAAAAATATTTAAAAAAAAATGCGCATAAATTTATTTTATATTAGAAAAAGTTCACACGAATATTAAAAGTACAAAAAAAAAAAAAGTAAAACAATGAACAGAAAAAAATAACAAGAATAACAAAGTGAGAAACGGAAGGCTATATTTTTGAATGACCAAATAGGATTTACTTGTCATTAAGTTTTTTAGAACCACGTAACAAACCAGTTCTACGCGCAGCAATAAGACCGACTTTTTTACCGGGAGGAGAATTACGAGCCACTGTGGAAGCGTGACCAATATGTTGATGATTACCACCACCATGAGGATGATCTACAGGATTCATAGCCACACCTCTTACTTTAGGCCATCTATTACGTTTCGCTTTATTCAAATGATGTGCACGTCCAGCTTTCAGTAACGGTTTATCAATACGACCACCACCAGCAATGACTCCAATCATAGCACGGCACGTCGATTTTAATACTTTTTTAGCTCCAGAAGGTAATTTAATACGTGTAATACCTTCGTCTCTGTTATGACTGATGATGGTGGCATAGTTCCCAGAAGCTCGGGCGATGGCACCTCGGTCTCCAGGTTTGCTTTCAACATTACAAATAATGGTACCTTCGGGCATACTACCAATAGGTCTTACATTGCCAATAGTAAGTGATGCTAAATTAGAGAATGGAAGGAAAGAATGGAAGAAAAAAAAAAGGACAAAAGAAAATATTAATTAAAAAAAACAGAGGGAGGGGCAGAAGGGTGGGGGAAATTGTGAGAAGTTACAAAGAAACACTTTAAATTCTAAAAATTTAAAAATTTGTCAAAGAGTATTGATTTTTTTTTTGAATTTTAATTCAAGCGTGAAAAGAGATAGATAGATTTCGAAGAAATAGAAAGGCGAAAGGTTTAGCAATGGTTGATTTTAAAATAAGTAAAAAATAAGTGGGAAGGTAACCTTTTCTTCCACAGTAAATAGATTGGCCAGTGAATAAACCTTCGGTAGCAATGAACATGCTGCTTTGTAATTTAAATCTATAGTAGAAAAAAAATTATTTGTTAGGATTCGCTTTAATATGATGGCAACTTGAAAAATTGATAATAGAAGAGCGCAAAAACCTTATTCTATCAAAGTCAACGACATTTATGGAGAACATGTAAATTTCTTGTCAAAAAACATACTTATAAGGATCACGGAAAACAACTTTAGCAAGAGGAGCACCTCGACCTGGATCATGTACAATCTCTTTCACCAATCCTTTGATGTACCCATGACGTTCTGCAAAATCAAGAGCTCTGAATTGAGCAGCACCTTTTCGATGTTTAGTATGCGCTTTAAAGATACCTCCAGCACCTTTTCTCTGAGCACGAATGACACGACCTTGAAAAATGTAAAATAAAAAAAAAAGAAAAAAACAATCGTCAAGGTGTTAGGTAAAAAGTATAACAAAAAGCTTTCAGATAGTCCTGTTTCATTTAAAACGCTTCTAATAAAATTCATACTTAAGACCACAAATCATGCAAGAAAAGAATGTTTCATGCGAGGTCTTTGTAAACTTATTCGATTGATGTTTATAATAATTCTTGATTACTCATGAAGGATTGTTATTTGTAGAGCAGTTATCCGACATGCTTTTTCGTCATTTGATTTTTAATATTTTTTTTCGAAACGTTAAATTTAAATTTGAAAGATGAAAATAAGAGCGACGAAGGCCAAGGAGGAAGGAAGCGAAGTGCTTCAAGAAGTAGGTGGAAACAAAAGGAAAGATTCGAAATGGATGGAAGGGCATGACCAGTGAAAATTTAAAAACTTGAAATAACTGAAAATAATAAAAACCGGTATTTATTTGTATTGAAAGCGATTTATTTGTACTTTGCCCACATCAGACCAGAACATCCCGTTTCCTTCATGACTTGGTTTTGAGTTTTTTTATTTCAATTTGCAACAAAAAAAAAAAAAAAGAGAAAAGAAAAAGAAAAAAGAAAAAAAAAGGGCGAATTTTTTTCCTTGTATGTTAAGAAGTAAACGTACCCATTGTAGTATTGTATGTAGATTACAAGGAATTGATTCAGATAGGGAATGCGGGAAGATGAGGTGAGGTGGGGCCGCGAAAGGTGAAGACCGGGTTGGGTGGTTTGATTGTTAGGTTAATCAACGAGTTAAAAAAGCGAAACTAAGCAAAAAAAAAAAAAAAAAACGAATGTTTTTTCCTACTCATTCATTTGCCAGTTAATTTTTTCATTTGAAAAGCAAGGACAGAACAATGTCGCTATATTAATTTTTTTTTTTTTTTTTTTTTTTAAATCTTGTAAAAACCGCACGTGACTCTTTTTAAATCGGAACAAAACAAAATTTAAAAAAATTGAATTAAATTAAATTAATAATTTTGTTGTGACTATTTTTGATAAAGGTAAAAGTTCAAAATGGTTTTCGTTATTAGTTCTAAAATTTGATGTGAACAAAAATAAGGTTTTATTCTTTTGATGTTTTTAATGCTCATCCACTTTATTTTATTTTTTTATTTTTTTTTATTTTATGGTTATTGCCTCATTTCATCATCAAGTTTTTTTTTTTTTTTTTTTTTTTTACTTTTTTTTT
>JADGJU010000048.1:0-14817 GCA_026937265.1 Coelomomyces lativittatus
TTTTTTTTTTTTTTTTTTTTTTTTGTTAATCAACAGCCAAAAGCAGAAAACGAAGAGATGATAAAATAGCTAAAGATACTTTCTTAAATATCATCACACAACTAAATTTTTCATTGGTAAACTCGTTTCCCTCTTTTTTTAGAATTTCCTGAAGTGTAAATTAGCGTGGCAGATGCACGATATTCTCGTAAGTATTGCCTAGCTTGAAGTAATGCGTCTCCAAGTATGCGAGGGCATCCTGAAATATCCAAGTAGTTCCAAGTTGGGTGTTGTGTGACAAAGGAGAGCATAAAAGAGGATGACAAGGACGTGACGTGTTGTGCAATCAACTTTTCAAGTCGAGGAGTGTACTGCAACACGTCCTTAAAACAGGTTCCTGAAAAGTGGGGTGGATGTAAGTGAGATATGTTTAACATGACCAATTGGTCACAGTGTCTTAAAATGGATTGTAAAAGCGTGTCGGTCATGTGCGGACACGCAGAGACATCCAAAGACACCAACTGTGTACATTGACTGATCATTTGTAAACTCAACGTGTCTACATGGGCACATCCAGACAGATGTAAATGAGTTAAACATGTTTGACTTTGCTCTAAAACAGTGATCAACGATTGATGGCATTGAGGTTCAGTATACATTCGCCAAGCTTGCATGGGTAAATCCCATTCAGCTAATACATTGTCCAAAGTCAATCCTAATGTTCGGTTTTTGCTTAATGGTCCAAACGTTAACGAGCGAAGTGAACGTAGTTGACTTACTTTTTCAAATCCAATAACGGTGACATTTGAAGTAAAAGCAATGGATAAATGCATTAGGTTAGAAAAATTTCTTACACAGTGTAGAAGTCCTTCATCTGTTAAACTGGTATATGTTAAGACCAAGGTATTCAAAGTAAAACACATGGAATTCAAATTATTCAGGTTAATTTGAGTGCATCCTGAGACGTCCAATATTTTTAACATAGGGAATATTGTGAAAATGCTGGCAATATGCTCATTTGAAAGGGATGGGACATTTCGAAACGTGAGGTGGGTCAGCCCAAGGATGCTTCCATTCATCTCTGTTTTTTTTTTTCTTTTAAAGATGGTTGACATTGTACTTAGTTGATTGGAAGTGTTTGTTTTATAAGCTATATTTCCCAAAGTTTTAAAAAAATGGGTGAGCATGCTGGTTGACAACTTTGGTGCGCCCAAAATTTTGAATGAAGTCCATGTAGAAGAAAGACCATGGAGTGTAAAATGACGAAGTAAAGTGGTCAGCACAGTATCGGTCAAAACTTTTGGAGAGTCTACGACTAAAGTGCGTAGCGCGCCTTTACTACGTTGCAAACAGGACGTCAACATGGTTCGAAGACTTTGCTCTGACATTGTACTCAGTGAAGAACTAGAATGGCGTGGTTCCGTTATGATCACGTGACTCCATAAGCTTGGAAAGGTTGTGATACAATGCTGCCACGCTTTACTTACTAAAACGCAACTCCATCTTGATGAAAAAGGAAGGTGTGCAAAAATTTGATAAATTATTTCGGGTGGAAAAAATTGTACAGGGTCACGACAAGTAATAGACTGAATCGACTTTGAAGTTTTAGTGGAATCTGATGAGGAGGTAAAATAGAGCGAATATGGACTAGGTGATGTCATTCAAAGTACTTCTTAGACAAAAAAAGTGTTGATGAGGAAGTCTATGATAGGAAGAAATGCACAGTTGAGTACCAAAGAAACTAGATTTTTCTTGCGATAAATGATGAAGGGCGCGGGCTATGCGTATTGATCATTTCATTCCTCATGAGGAAAAAAATCTAAATGAATATCAGAAAAGGGTAAGGATTAAAAAAAGTTATTGGGATTGTTATCTAAGTTAGAAAGAAAAGGGAACAAAAAAAATTAAAACTTTAAAAACAAAAGAAAAAGCACGTGCCTTGACTGACACTGATTCACAAGCGGACCACTAACCATGTTTTTCCTTTTTTCAATTCGAAAAGAATGCTATGAAATAGAAAGAAAAAAAAAACACGAAGCAATAAAAATAATGAAAATGAAATTTAATTATGATTCTAGTCTGAACTCTGATATTGTTTAACAAAATACTAAATGCTAATAGAATTACCCATCCTCCCTCTAGTTTTCGGAATATTAGTGAAAAATAATGCAAAATAAATCTTCTGAATACCGAATCAAATATAGCTTAATGAGTAGGTTTTCTTTTTTCGTTTTCTTATGAAGTTCATTAATTGAAAAATGAACCTAATCGATTGATTTGTTGGTTCGTTTTATTATGCTCCCTTATTTACTTCCACATTTGAAAAATTTATTTGCTTAATTAAGGAGAAATCATTGAATTGATTCATCTTTTGAAAAAATCTTACAAGGGAGAGAGAGAGAGGAAGAAGGAAAGGAGGAGGAGGAGGAAGTGTAAGAAGGGAGCGTTTCAAAATGATAATAACCAAAAATGGAAAAATTGAACATCACTTTGCCTCATTAGTATTGGTATTTTCATTTGAATCATGTAAAAAAACGAAAAAAAAATTTGTGAATGATTTTCAAGATTTCAAAATTTTTTGCAGTAATAAAGTAGAGTTACTAGAAATGGTGGACTTTATTTCAAATATAAATGCTTAGGAAAAAAAAAAAAATTCATTTTTGCAAAAATAATAGACTATTTTTCGCGTTTATTAAGCTATTTATCCATTCTATTTTTTTTTTTAATCTTTCTATTTATGAATAGTTTTTAAGTTTTTTTCTTTTTTTCTGCTTGAATTCTTTTAGGGAAAACCGAAAAGTAAAATATATTTTTTTACTAGACAATACTAACACCAAAACTATCGAGAAAAAAAATGCAGCTTTTGAGTTACGCAGAATTTAAAAAATATATTTGTACAGATTTGTAACAAAAGTGATAAATCAACACAAACAAAAGAAATGATAAGAAAGGAAGACCAAAAATGTAGATATTATAATTGAGAAAATTGAAATAGCACTTGATCCGTCGAAGGAAAATTAACAAAAATGGTGCTATTCTTGAAGCTTTTTAAAAAAAAAAAATCGTTTAAAAGTAAAAAAAAGGGAGGGAAATGGCAAAAAAGTGAAGATAAACGGAGTAGGAGAGCGACAGATGGAAATTTACTTTATCACTTAAATCAGAGCCACCAAATCCAACTGAAAATAGCCATGGCCAGATGTTTTACATTTATTTCTTGAATAATTTCTCGAAGATCTTGTTTTCCTTTAAGGACAGCACCAAAAGGTAATAATGAAGTTTTATCTAAGTATTCTTTAGAAAATCGAGGTTTGCCTGTGGATGGATGAGACTCATTTTTGAGTCTGAAATCTTGATGGAGAGAACCTATCACCCAAAAAATTGGAAAAGGTGCCCAGAATGCAACATCTAGAAAAAAACAAATTTAAGCAAAGACATTTAAAAAAAAAATGCATATTAAACGACATTCCAAATGTGCCGCGTATATCATGTAAATACTATTTCTAAGCGCTAAATCTTTTTCAAGATCTTTTTTTTTATTCGAAAAAAAGAAAAAAACTAATGGAAACAAAGGAATGTACCAGGAAGTAGCCCGCGGGTAAACAGTTGGCCCAACCCTAGCAATGCAAAGGAGAAAAAGGTAGGATGTCGGGTGATACGATGAATACCATGAGGTACGGCATTGGACTCAGGCAATCCTTGAAATCCGTCATGAGGAGATGGTGGAACGGTTACAATAACAGGAGAAGGCGTTGTGATTGATTCAAACAACGTATAAAGTGCAGAGACTAAAGTCAAAATTAAAATTAAAATTAAAACCAAATGGAGAGTTGCATGAAGTCAGGATTGCAATGAAAAGTCATTGGACGCATCAGAAGATACAAAGATTAAAGAAAGAGATTGAAACGTATAAATTACTTTTATTGGACTGTACTTTGTTATTTTTTAGTGAGATAAATTAAGAAGAAAAAAAAAAAAAAAGTAAAGATTATCAAGATAACTTTTTATTAAAGTTCCTAGGGCACTTTTTTTCCAGCTCACCTGCCATAAGGGAATTCCATTGTATGCGCCGTGTGAGAGCGCTCGACGATAATGCATATAAAGCTTAATAAAAAAACAAGAAAAACGAAAAAATATCAGGTATATATAAGCGATTTTTTACATTTTTCTCCTTGTTCCAATGATAAATTTCAAAACATGTGGAAATTAAAAAAAAAAAGGTAAAAAGGTTATACATACTAATGTAGTAGGGCCAAATGTGGCTAGGGAAATCGCTGAGTACAATGCTAAAAAAGTAGACGTTTTCCCTTTACAGTACTCATCGATGATTTTTTTACGGATTGGAGGATGAGATAAAAACAAATGTGTTCCTGAAAATAACCCCCAACCAGATAGAATCCAAATTGGATACGCTTTGATGGGTTTACGAAGCAGAGAATACATAAGGATATATTAAAAGTAAAATTAAAGTTTAGGTTTAGTTTTAGCTGAATGAAAAAAATCAAAAAATCAAAAAATCAAAAAATCGGAATAAAAAAGCCCTCTTCAAAAATTTGGTCAAATGCAATCATAATTTTATCTAATTTAATTTTTTTTTCCCTTTTTTATTTTTATTTTTATTTTTTTAATTCTATAATTTTTACACACTTTTTTAAATGAAAAAAAAAAAAAAAAAAAAAAAAAACTTACTTTTAAGATCATAATATGCATTTAATCTATACAGCTATAATGATAGCATTCAAAATGAAAAGGGTAACCATTGAAGAAGTTGAATAGAATAAAAGTAGCGGATAATGATAATAATAATAATAACTAATGAAAAAGTATTGCAGTGCACAAGTAAAACTTTTCAGGGTTTAAAAATTCTATTCTATTAAAAATGCATAAATAAATTAATAAATAAAAACCTACAAAAGTGCCCTGTCTTTTCAAAAAAGACTGGTAAAAAGAATTTAAAAAAATTAAAAAAAAAAGATTATAATAATGTTATTTTTAAAGTGAGGAGGTCGATTGAGATATAGCCCGATTGGCCCTCAGAATAGTTGATCTTAAATTTTTCCGAACAATGTCGTCTAATATCGAATAAATTTGATGACCTCCTTGACTAGCCAAGTCTAATGATTTTTCAAGCCTATCACAATGAAGGCGCGATTCCATCTAAAATAAAATTAATGTCAATTAGCGCAACTTAAAAAGAAGAGGTAAAATCATAAGAGTTATGTAAAAAAAAAAAAAAAACATGAAAATAAACATGAAGGAGTAAATGTTTGCATTAATAAAGTAGGAAAAGGAAAAAGTTCTTTAAAATCATGAACCTGTAGTAAGACAATTTTCCCTGATCGAGGTAAAATAGCCATGGTTAATTCGGGGATGTTTCTTACTTCCTCTATATGATTGAGATCTACATGGTAAAAAAGGCATCACGAAATCGAAAGAAAATTGAAATTAGAAGAATTTTAAACTGAAATACTCTTTGCAAAGAAAAGGAGATAGAGTTGAGGTAAACGAAAGTGAAAGAAATAAAAAATGAATAAAAACTAAAGAAAAAATCATCATAC
Source organism: Coelomomyces lativittatus (assembly GCA_026937265.1). NCBI lineage: Eukaryota > Fungi > Blastocladiomycota > Blastocladiomycetes > Blastocladiales > Coelomomycetaceae > Coelomomyces > Coelomomyces lativittatus. Next base: position 5,535 of record JADGJU010000048.1, read on the forward strand.
CTAGTAATGGAGTGCCATCAATATTCCCCACTGTACATGCAACAACATAATCCTTCATAGAAATTCCGGCGTCAATTAGAGCTAATGTGGCAGCATTGATACAAGCTTGAACTTGTCCACCATCGCTTTGCATGATTTGTAAATAAATATTGATTTGGGAATACGGATACTGGGATGTGAAAATGACGGATTCAAAGGTTTTTCGAATTTGTAGCTGTATTTCTAAATTTTTTCTGGAGGAACAATTAAGTTTCATGGAAAAAAATAAAAATATAGGAGTATCTACATATCAATATATTTTTCTTAAATAAAATTACTAACCTATCTAGCTTTCTAACTTTACGTCTCTCAACTTTGGCGAAACTGGCTTGAGTGAATTCCACCTGAACAATGGCACGATCATGTAATGCCTGAGAGCGAATCCTGCACTGATTTCAAAAAAAAAAAAAAAAAAAAAAAAGAAAGAGAAGGATTTAAATATAAGTTCTAACTGTACCTAAGGCGAGAAGAGGTAGGAAGCAAAAATGATTCTAACTGATCAAATAGATAAACTCAAAGTATAGGCGATATGATCTTTAATCTATTTCCTTTTCTTTTTTTTTTAAATCCAAAAATAAAAATATTTATATATTGAGATACACTTACCTCTGTTGGACCAAATACTGCCGCTAAGACTTTTGTATTTCCTATTTCTAAATACGAAGAGCCATCTGCCTGAGACAACACCCCTAACTTAGCCGCGATTTTACGAAATTCGTTAGGTCGACGACCGTCTACCCTAAGTCCTACATACTCAAAACGATTTAAATAGAAACAGTTTATTATAGGTAAAATAGTTTTAGCTTATTTTTCTACATGAAAAAAAGAGAAGGCTTCTTAGTTAATTTATCCTTCGAAAGATAAATGTGTAAAATCGGAAGCGAAGCATCTTAAGGTTATTAGTTTGATACCTTCTGGTGATAAAATTTCAATTTGGCCCTATACAAATAAATATAAGTGGAAGAAAGGTATTGCTTGAGTTAGTTCATTTCTTAAGAAAACAATTTTATATACATTTCGCCCATGAAATATAATAAATATCTACCATTTATGGTGTAAAAAATGTATACCATTAATTTCTTCTTGTTAAGATTGCTTTATTGTTCTGTAAAAAAAAATGAATTTTTGTTTTTACTTAAATTTGTGTTCGTTAAATGCTTTTTGCGATTCTTGATTTTGTTTTTTTTTCTTATTTTAGTGAAAAGATTGATTGGACAGGTTTGCTTTTGTAAAAAAGGTAAAAGAAAAGTTTATAAAAAAGCCAAAGAAACGATGCCTTATCGTGGTGCACATAAACTTTCTTACTGGTTCAATGTGTTTGTGTGTGTGTCTCTAAATCAAAAGTCACCCTTCAGCACATGTTGAAGCCAAAGTGGGGTCTATAGCTTGAATCACGTGTACGCACCACCTGACAGGATTACAATTCTATGGTTCACTCTGTATGGAGGACAATTCATTTGAGGGTGTTTCTTCATCCATCCGTGAAAAGAAAATTTTAACTTACCTAAAAAGTGAAAAAAAGTGTGAACAAAGCAAAACAGAAAATAAACAAAATGTCCCATGGATAAAAATGAAAAAATTAAAAGGGAGAATTTACTATTTTTTCAAATTTACTTTCAGACCTTGCTATTAAAAAATAAGTCGACCACGTGCTTTCTTCGATTGCTCAACTTTCAACCCATTGTATCCTTTTCAAATTCACAGTTTTAGGATAAAAATAACGTTTGACAAGGATGTATTCAAAAAGCTTTAGCAGCTACACGTGTATAAGAGATGCAGGAATTCTACCAACTAGATTTAATGTCCCTGTGAATTTAAAATTGGAATTTTAAGGCATTACTACCTTTTTCTACCTTTTCTTGCAATTTTTTTTTGGCGTTCTTACTTTCCTAATTTCAGCTGTTCAACATTAATGACAATTACCTATATCTTAATTGATTTCCCAATTGGAAACTAAAGGGCAAGTGGTGAATTAAAGTAAAACGATACAGTGGAAATAACATATATTCGGAAAAAATGAATGAATGCTTAAGCCTATATTTACACAAATTGGTATTATTTATTATACAACGCAGTCAATTTTTAATCTAAGAAGTTATGAAGGCAAGACAAAAAAAAAAAAAAAAACGAAAGAAAAAAGAAAATTGTACAGATATGATTTTGCATAGATACTTTGAAAAAAATTCAAGATAATAGGAGTAGATTTTTTTTAATAAAACTTTGGAATATGACAAGTAAAGAAACATTTTCAAATGGGTTAAGTAAAGATACAAGAAACTCAATGTAGTATGAATAGTGATATAGAAGACTAAAGTTTCGAAGAATTAAATTAATAACGAGGTTATTATTAAAATAATTGATCTCATTTATGTATTAAGGGACAAAACAGAGGCAACTCCTCGATTTATCCATTGTTCTTCAGAGTGAAGGCTTGGAATGCGCATACTCATGACATAATTTGTTGAATGGCCAGTAGTAGATAATGTACCTCGCCTAGCCAGAGTTTTATATACCGGGCATTCATAGGAACGGTCTGTTTTAAATTTGCTTTTTTCACCAGGCTTTAACCAAATGATAGGAAGTAAATCGTAAAGTACTTTCGGATGTGATTCAGCTAACGCGTGAGTTTTAGAATCCCATCGTGCACCTTCTAGATATATGCCATGAACGTAAACACCATCTTCAGGACGAACCCCCATGACTTTTGTAGATTGGAGTTTATACTCCATCCCTATCAAATCTATAGGAATGGTATATTTTCGAGCAAAATTTTGCAATACGCCAGTTAAAAACGACTGAGTAAAAAAAAATCCTGAAACCCAATACACGATTGGAGGTCCTTCCTCAATCCATTGTCTAAAAAACGCCAACCTTGCTAAAAAATCTTGAAAATAGCCAGCCAGAGGTTTCATACTGGGGTAAGATTTACTACTCCACATAGACGGAATTTTTCCATTTAAAAGGGAACGATTAACATCTTCTAAATCTGAAGACATCACCACTAGCCCTTTCAATGCTTTTTGAATATTTTTTAACGAATCAATGACTACCACCATTAAGTTTTTAAATCTAATACATTCTTGTATCAATACGGTATTCATTGATTCATTGTACATTACTGGATATTTTTCTTGAATATTAGGAATATTAAAGACAGGTGGGATTTTAGAAAGCATATCTGAGGCTAAGTCATAAACTAAGGATTCAGCATTGTTACTACCTCCTGATCCTTCAGTGTTTTCTTGTGTTAATAAAATACAACGCAATAGATTTTCAGTTTCCAATAGGTTTCTAGAGATATCTGCGTTTTCATGCAATGAAAACACCTCAGGCTTGGATTCTAACGGAAGACTTTTTATATAAGTGATACAATCTTGGTATTTAGTAGAGGTAGGAATGCGATAGGTACCCGAAGCAGATAAAGCCACGTTTTCACCCTCAATTACTGCAGGATTATAATAAAGAGAAAGAAGTGACAATAAAGTACGACGGTCCTTATCATCAGTGACACGACCACCGTAATTACAGTGCCCGGTCAAATAGATTAAAGCTGCATAAGGTATATCTTTATATTCATTTAAAAAATTTCTCAGCTGACGAGAAGAAATACGTAAATCAGTATCATTAAATTCATATGGGATGTTCCAACCAATAGGGCCGAACTGACGACGTTCTTGAACAATAGAGTGGAAAAAGCAAAGAGAAAATAGCATTTTTTCAAACACAGGTTGTTTTGAGCACCCTTCTTGAAAATTTTTGTCGCTTATGGGATCAGTTAAATAGTTTTTTAATATATTTGCTTTTAACCCTTTGGGAGGCTCATTTGTCATTTTAACGCCATTTTGTAAAATTGTGACGGGAAACTTTTCACTGGGATAGCTCGTAAGCCACAAGCGAAAATCTCGATTCGTGGTTTCAGGGTTTAAGTCTTCACAAATTTTTTCTAATGTGGTCATCCAACTCACAGCTAAATGACAGTTTTGAAGCACAATCCATGAACCCTCTGTGATTGCTTTACTAATCATCTTGGCAGCTATAGGACCTTGTCCTTGGCCTAGAGATATCGAATTTAAACGATTGCTATTCATTTTTTTATCATCGGCAAATTTGAGCAAAGCTGTCATTGGATCAGCACCAGGAGACAGTACAAAAATCAGAGGAGTTGTTGAAGTGGAATCCATAAATGAAGATGATAAGTCAAAAGGAGGAGGTTCAATATAACGCCGTCCCATCCTTTCGATAATGAAATTTTGTAGTGCGGGAACTACTTTGTCCATTCTCAAACATTTTAAAACAAGTAGTCTCTGAAATGTGGTTAAGCTAGTGTGTAATCCACCAGGCAAAGGTATCTCATGAGGGTTAGAGCTATCAAAAAGCTTTTTAAACTCTACTAACTGAACTTTTATAACATTTAAAAGGTCTTCAAATCCTGGTAATCGTTTTAATTTTGATAAGTCAGTCCATATTGATTCAGAAATCCATGAAGGATCTGGATTGGGCTGCGGGTTATGGTCAACTCCCATTCCACCAGAAAGAAAAAAATTCCATTCATCCATGTTTAAGTTGTTTTCGGCTTTCATGATTGTCACTGTAAGCATTACAGAAAATATTAGCTTATCTTTTTCAAACAATGAGCGACATACGTTACTGTACAAAGATTCGGTAAAATACTTGCGCAGGTTTCCTAACCTCTTATCGAGGTCGTTTGATTTTTCAGAATTTTCAATGGAGCTTATAAACAAATTGATGTACCATGGTAGCGAATATTGATACATGGGTTCAATATTCGCTAGTGCTGCAATACAAAAGAATAAAACTGATGAATGAGCGGCAATGGGTTTGTAACCAGATCGAACTGAGTCGATCTGCCTCTCTGTTTTTTCTGCAATTGCTTGCTTTTCAGTAATAGTTTTAGAAAGCTCTTTAGACGAAGATAATACTTGAATGGCTGTTTCATCTTCTAATATATTGCCTTTACTTGAGGAGAGAATTTCAAGAATTTTATCTTCAATTTCTTGTAGTTGCTTTTTATTTTCAGCGGACTGAAGAAGCAATTGATTTTTTGCCTCCTCCAGCTCAGGCTTTTCCTTCGCGATTACAATTCCAAGAATTTGGTCTTCCAATCCCTCAGGAGTTATCATAAAATTAAGCAAAGTGACTTTTGTTGAAAGTTCCGGTAGATAATGAGGATTTCGTAGTTTGGTAGTGATATAAAAACGGAAATCTGAGGAATATTCAACAGTGGCATCCCCAAGACGGATTAAAGTTACTCCTCCCTGTTTGAAAGTTTGTTTGCAAAGCAATGGTTCTAAGACGGGATCTAGTTCTTCGCCTACGTTTTCTAATAGCACTGGATTACCAAATTGAATAGAATTTTCGAGAACACGTAAATAATCGGGATCTGTCAATTTAATCACTTGAAGTGAATTCGCTTTCTCCATATTTTTAATCCAGCGGTTAGCTTGGCCTTGTGGATCAATTAATAAAGGCCATCTCCGAGCATTAGATATACTTATAGAATTATCAATCGAAAAAGAATCGTTAGGTAATCCTGCTAAAATCCACGATCGAATTTTTACTGGGTCTGCTAGTACATTAGTTAAATTTACCACTAAAGAACAAGGAATTTGCTTTTCCCTGCATGCAATCGTCCATTGACCCACGCATTCATCTCTGTATTTTTTAGTAAATGCACCTAAATAAGCAATGATTCCTGAGGCAATCAATACATCTCCAGATAGTGCTATATATCTCACTTCTAAGTCAGAAGCACATTTGGTCCATCGTTCTTGTTCGTCTCCTAAGCTGCCAATTAGTTTTTCAGCACGGACCAATTGTTTAGATACTGAATCCACTTGTTCTTCTAAGGCCTCTTTTTTAGCCACCATTTCCTTAAATTTATTTTCCAATAAGCTCATTTTTTCTTCTACAATTCTCAATGAATTTCTCTTTTCTTCGAGACTCTTCATGGTATCACCAAGTTCCGCTTCTGCCTTTGCTAATGCTACTTTTTTGGGGGCTATTACTTTTGCCACGCGGTCATAAACTTCCATTGCACACACCCATCTACATAATCCCTCGGCAGCCGAAGAAGCACTCTTTACTTTTTCTGGATCGAATTCGGTATTTTCTATGTATTTTGAGCGTATAACCTTCATAATGACGGGGGAGATATTATCACGATCATAAGTTTTGAGGGATTCTAAAAATTTCATATCCCCTAACAAAGTTTTGGATGGCGCCCAATAATCTTCAATTTTTTTGCCAGAACCACTAGGGTCTGGTATTTTAATAGGTTTTATATCCTTCATTATACAAACAGCCTCCATGACCAGTTTCACCCCAGATGGGGGGTTTTTCATAGATTTTATCATTGTGATATCGTTCGGCTTGAGTGTATCTAAAGCACTCAATGCAGCATTTAATGCAGGATATGCTTCACTTAGGTCGTTTTCGCATTCGTCCTTGATTGCTTTTGCTTCAGCAGCTTTCCCACTAGCCACAGCTTCATCCGCAGCAACTATTTTACGAGTCTCATTTACATCCTTACTTTCCCTTTCAATCTGAATCATGATTTCTGTCGTTTCTTCCTTCGTTTTAATTAGTTGGGGTTGAAGAGCTTCCAAATCAACTTGCATTTTAGACACCGCCTTGCCCGCATAATCCAGTTTCTCTAATCCGTTAATATATCTAAATTTCCATTTTGAAACGTCATGTCTCTTATGTTCTAGTAAGGATTTGTAAGTTCTAATGAGTTCCAAATAGGATGTAGGAGTTACATAGTTGTGTCTCTTCAAGTTTAATAGGTATTTTTTGGAAATATCACCAACGCTTTGATGAAAAAGTTTGCAAACTTGTACAACACTCTCTTTTACTGTGGGCTCCATTTCAACATCAGCCAAAAAGTTGATAGCAACCAATTGAAGTGCATCATCAGGCCACGGTTGATACCAGTCTATTGTGCAACAATTGATAATCGAAGGAAATTTTCGTAACCTCACTCTAAAAGCTTCACCAACAGGACTCATACATAAAATGACATGAAGTAATTCTCTGCATCGTTCAATGAAGAAAGAGAAAAGCGCTGAGGGCGTTTCTGCTCCTTTTAACTTAAATCCATCATTCCTCACCAATTCAATGACTTCTGCTTTTTCATCAGCAGCATAAATATTTGGAATTTCACCACTATTCAAAATATTGTTAATGTCTTCCAAAAATGTTTCCTGCTGAATTTGTGTATCTGAAAATAAAAATACTGTGTGTTTACCTTCTCCCCCTGCTTTGCGCATCATTTTTTTTATGTCATCATGCCAATCAGATAAAGAATAATTTTTTGTTATTTCGACTTGGAATAATTCATATCGAGAGATAAAGGCAGCAAGGCGTGTAAGAGATTGTCGGCCACTCCCTCCCACTCCAACACAAAGCAAGTTACCTTGTGGCTGTAATAAAATGCGGGAAATACGAACTAAGTGTTCAATAGCAAAGCGAAACATAACCAAATCCATTTGTTTTTTACTTAAAGCATTGTACTCTTGAAGGCTACGTTCGACTAGTTCCGTCATGCTGCTAATGTGCTCTATTTCATCATAAATACGTTTAGAGCCATCTGATAGAAAGTTACCGAACATTAAACTTCGAATCTCATCTTCGTCAACCTTATCATCGGCATTTGTATCGTATTTAATCAGTATAGTATCGAAATTTAAATGAAAAGCGGCATTCGTTGTTTGTTTAAGCATATCAAAAAACCATGCCCTATCATCATTATCAATTAAACGATCATAAAATACGCGTAATACCTCATGAATCCATAGTCGTGTTATTTTAGATGCGTCATTGAATTTTTCAGGTGTTGATAGGAGGACCCCTTGAACGACCCTAGAAAAATCACGTAGATTAAAAGTATAATGTGACTTTGTGGGAGTTGGAAGTAAAGATTCCATAGCACTTCTATAAACTTTCCTGGTACCTTCCACAATGGATTTTGAAAGGGATTGCAACGAATTAGCAAATCCTTTTTTAAAATGCCAATCCAAAATAACACTAAATATCTTATTTAAGGTAACATCATCAAATGCATTAATGGCTATGGAATTGAAGTGACGCAAAAATCTTGAGGTTACTGGATTTCTACCACCTCCAGGCGGACCCATTGCAGCAACAAATTGAATATCAATGAATTCTTGGAAAATTTTATCGCTCAAATTATACCAACCTCCATGGTCCATCCATTGCCTTAATAATTCAATTGGTGGCTGTGCACCATACACTTCTCTTGCAGGCATATTCAAGTCATCTACAAACACAATGGCTTTCTTCCCCATAGGAGGGCCAAATACACCTAAATAAATAAATAAATAAATAACCTTTTAGTGGACAAACAGAGCGATAAAATAAAAAAGAAAATAATTTTAAAGAATGAAAGGGGAAAAGTTATTACCTTTTCTTCTCTTTTCGAACTTGCTCTCTAAAAATTCTTGAGTTTGCCTCGCAGTGGTTTGTGCTGAAAATGTAATTAAGATATTTAAATTTTGGTCTAAGGGACTTTTAGCTAAAGTATCAGTCACGTACATTGATTTTCCTGTTCCTGTAGGGCCTACGAACAGAACCTGCTTGTTAATTTTTAAGAGCAATTTTAAAATAGTTGAAAATCTTATGGTATCGATAGTGGGGACTAAAATTTCAGAAAATTTTGAAGTTGAAGGAATGGGGTGATCTACTATCAATTCTGCCCATGGCTTCCATTGGTCATTGGTCCAAGAGTAGTCATAGATTGTGGCTTCTGGTGGAAAAGCACTTTCAGCGGCAGACTTACCGACCAAATCCCTTAAAAAAACGTTAAACTTGTTTTTGCTGTGAGCATTTAACACACCACCTACACTCCAAACAAGTGAAAACATAAGAATAGAAGCTAGTTGTGTATTAGTTGTTGGTTTGGATTCCAAATAAAGGGCTTGAAAAATATGCATGCATGAGCGAGCTAAGTTTGAATTTAATGTATCGCAAAGTTCTGTACATTCTTTCCGAATGAAATCTATGCATGGATCCACCCAATCTTTAAATAGTTGTGATATAGTTGTAACATGAGATTCATTCTTTATCGCATCGTTAAGCCAACTAGAAAAAATTGGGATCCAACCTAAAGATTGTGGTTCCATATAAATCATTCCACAACGACTCACTGTAGCAGGCTAAATAAAATTTTAATGAATAAAAAAGATTAAAATACCATATTTATTAA
>JADGJU010000049.1:0-17815 GCA_026937265.1 Coelomomyces lativittatus
TTTTTTTTTTTTTTTTTTTTTTTTTTCAAATATGATTAAAAATGGTAATTAATAATTTTAATTTTGTAAAGATAAAAAGAGTTTCTTTTTTAATTTCTCTTGTTTGATAGATGGGTTCCTTTTAATTTTTCAATATCATTGTTGCTTTCATTACTTACTTTGATACTTAATTCTTACATTTGATCCACTTTATGGTATGCCAACAGTCCATTCAAGCTGATTACGTCCAAGTCTATCCTGTTTCTGTAGCAAATGATGCATTCAATCAATCTATTGTGATTCCTTTTAAATACTTTTCACTTACACATCTTCGGTATGTTGTCATGATCGTACGCATCAAACTACCTAACGGACGGTGGTGGACCACGAACACCGTCTCTACGCTCGCAGTTCAAGTGGTTGATTCATGAAAAGTTGGTAAATGACTTTCTTATACATCCAATTTTTCCATTTCCACTCTCGTCCCGTTTCTCCATTACTTTAGAAATGAATTGTTTATGGGGCAAACCTAGAAACTTCGTTTACTTTTTCAATAAACATTTTTATTTGGTTTGATTTCCACTTGAATGAGTGAAAAAATTTTCTTTTTTTTTCCTTATTCTTTTCTCAATATAATTGACAAAAGTTTCAAAAATATTGAGACATCCTATACTCAGTAATAGATAACCTTGGACTTATGTTTTTAATTCCTTCACTTTAGCTATTATTTTTTCGTCTTTTATTTTATTTTTTTCTTTTTCTTTATAAATGGCTTATGCTTGTTGCCTGTAGAATTTTGTTCTCACTCCTTTTTATATATGAAACCGTCATTTTTCTATTTTATTTTTTGTATTATTGTTTCGTAATAGATTTTTTTTTTTTTTTTTTTTTTGGGTATGATAATTATTATTTACACTATTATTTTGATACTCCCCTTCTAAAAACGGCTTCAAGTTCCTTGGAATGTATTAAAAATACAATATGAAATAAAGTTGAAAATAGTTTGTAGTAGTTTTAGTAAAGTAGAGATGGATAAAAAAAATTCAAAGACGTTTAAAAAATAAATAAATAAATAAAACGAGGAAAACTTTCTCAAAGTAAAAAGAGATTTCAAAAATGCTTTAGTAGACGGAAACGAAAATAAAAGGAAAAATCACAAACAAAAAAAGAGATACTGAAGTTAGCCATTTAAAGCTCAAACTCGACAATCTTAAAGACCCTACTCTTCACTTTCCTTCATTAATGATCTGCTTCCTCCTTACTTTGTTTTCTCATTCTCAATAAGTACCGAGACGTAGACAATGGTGTAGCTTCCTCCTCATCTTCATCGTCTTGACTTTTTTCCTTGGAGCTTGGCTCATTTAGCAAGGAGTAAGACGCCTTAGGTGTGTCTGTGTCTATTTCTATGTCCATAGCATTTTCACCTCCCTTTTTTGTCCTTCGTTTATTTCGACGTAACCTTCGTTGCATGGACCTCACCTTTTTCTCTTTTATTATGGGTGGTTCAGGGTCTACACGCTGGTACTTCGAAGGTGGTGCCTGAACCACTGGTTTCGAACGGAACACCAATGGTGGGAACGTTTCGTGGGATGATTGGGTGGGTGAAGTTACAGGAGAAGATGGAGGACTGTTTATCTTTGATTCAATTGGAGAAAGTGAAGTTAATGAAGCGAGGCTTGCACCTTTTGGGGAAATCTGATTCAATAAAGGTAAAAATGAAGCGTCGACTTGAAACTGATGTAGCATTTGAAATTCTTCATGCGTCAATTTCAATCTCATGGTATCTACCAATTGTTGACGTTGATGTAGAAGACGATCGGCACTTAGCAAAGAATGAAAAGCAATCGCCAAAGTATATTCATGGTTCACATAAAATAATAGAAATATAAAATTGGCTAAACGTGTATTATGAAGGTGGCCATATGCATGTTGACTCATCAGAACTATTTCTTCTTTGGTAAAGGAGGTTTCTAGTAGTTGACGGGCTAAAGAATCATTCTCTGGTAAAACGCACATCTCTATGAACGTAGGCAAACATTCAGGATGTGTTCTCTTAAGTTTCAGAAAATTGGAATTAAAAATGGACATGAATTAGAAGGGAGGGACTCCTTAGAGAAAAAAAGTGATGATCACTCTCAAACTTAATATGCTTACATTAAATGAATAAAGCAACAAGAAAACGATGTTTTTAGAGATTTAAAAAAAAATTTAAAACTAATGGAATACTTTAGGGAGGACATACAGCATAACCAAGGCAACTTCGGAAATCATAATGAAATAACAATTTTAAGGTATCTGAAGCGTCATAATTCAAATTGAAACTTTTCACAAAAAAAAAGGCTGATTTATATTCTTCATGAATTAATAAATGGTTAAAAATAGCTTGGCACGTATCAGAATCCAGTCTCGAAGTTTCTTTTATAGAGTTTAATTGGAACCCCACAAAAAAAGTTAAGTCGCGCAGAAATTCCTATTGTACAGTAGGGGGGAAAAAAGTTATTCAATAAAAAAATAATGAATTCCAGACATTCTTAAATTTCCAAAGTAAGAGCTAAAAAACATATACTAAAAATGTGAGAAAAAAACCCAAAAAAAAAAAAAGTGACGATTACTCCTTGCAACTACCGTACATTTCGAAAAGCTTGTGCTGTGTCAGACTCATCCTTAAGTTCAAACACTACGTCCATTAATGCTTTCCGTTTAGGTAAATCACGGACTAACTTTGTGAGTGGTCGATTACATACTAGTACACCCAGTTCGCCTGATTGAATGCCTATCGACTTGCCTGCCGTTTGTAAATGACCATACGTTTGCAGTGCTAAATCGATGTTTGGTCTGATGACATGAGGTACATTGGTTGGGTTGGGTAAGGTAAAAAGCTACATTAAAGACAGAGAGAGAGAGAAATGGTCGAGAGGAAAATGTCGGCAGAAAAGGAAGGATTAAAGAAAAGAAAATAATGGGTGTCAGTGATTGTAGAGTTAACGTCTATTAACTCGTTGAGATGGAAGGATGCATGGTATTTGATTGCAAATTGTATAAAGATAAAAACAAAAACAAAATAAAAGAAATATTGAGATTATACCTCGACAAACCAAGGTACATGTGTTCGAAAGTAATCTCTAGGTAACTGTTTAAGTATAGAATGAATCAGGGGAAGTAATTGATCCCAAGTCCAATTAGGGGTTTCAAGTAACTTGGCCAATGATTTTAAGGTAGGTTCCTTGCTCAACTGCCATTGATGAGTTTGAGAATACTGTTCTTTTTTTTTTTCTTGATGTAAAAGCGAAGGGTTTTGTAAATGGTACGCAATGCATTGGCAAGTGTGAATACGTAAAAGAAGAGCGCTGGGATGCAATAAGTAAGGAGAACAATTCAATAAAAATGAGTACAGTTCCGCTAACTCATGGATTTCTTTCCATTGGATAGGAACGCTTTCCAATAATTTCAAATCCAGCTGTAACACATGGGATTGAAAAAGAAATGGACACAATTCTAATCGTAACCAAGCCGATTGCCATGCATCTAATAACGGTAAAGTGTTCGACATGCCTTGAGCTAAATACATCCAATGCTCTAAATAAAACCCATGAGAGGTGGATAACGTCATAGTGGATAGTTGTTGAAAGATTTGTGCCGCTACATGAACCCAAGGTGAGGTAGGCCAAGTCAAGATGTTGCGAGCAAGTATGTAATGGGATTCAATGTCCAATATTTTTAAACTGGACAAATGTACTTGAAGAGACGTTGGATGATATAACCATGCTCCAAGTAGACATTGACAAATTTTTTGAAACAAGGTAGGTCCCAATACATTTTTTAACATGAAGGTCGTGGAAGAAGTAGGTGAAAGTAACCAACCAAACAATTTTTTTCCATTGCTTTCCACCTCCTCTACGTTGTCATGAAAAGCATTTGAATATGAACGATACGGATAAATGGGAGGCAACGATGTCAAGTGTGGACTCATGTTTAACAACACTTTAGAGTAAATGAGAAATTGAGTTTGAATCCATTGGACCGAAGGATTGGACGAAGGATGCATTTGTGCTTGACCTAACGACTTGATCATTTCCAAAACGTCTTGAAACCTAGTCATTACAAATCCAAGTAACAAGGGACCTAATTTAGGATACACTTTAGCAAAGTCAATCAACAACGTGACCCCCACCATGTTCGATTCCTTCAACGTCACTAAATGATTTAAAAACCATTGAATTAAGGATTTCGGATCGTTCATCCATGTCGGATGATGATGTAAGCAAGTCGAAATTAAATCAAACGAGGTGCGTGTGACTGGTGGATCAGTGAAATAAACTTGAAATGGAAAGGACTCAAGGGTGGAGGATGGAGAAGGGATGGAAATGGACGTTTGAATCCATTTCAACAATAATCGACGTACTTTGATTTTTACATTGACATGAGGATGTTCAAATCCTTTGACGAGTAATTGAAGATTTTGAAAGGGGAGGACCGAAGGTAAAAATTTCGTCATACACTCATACACACTGCTTAACACAACAGGGGATTGTGTTTCATGCAATAAAGTAAGGATCCAAGTGATTTCGGCAGAGGTGAGCTCAGGTGATGTCGCAAGTAAACGTAAGGCAGTGGCTTGAATATAAATTGAGGAAACCGTGGGAGGAAGAGACGAAGTCGTAGAACTAGCCAGAGTGGAAGAAAAAGAAGAGAGCATGTTTTTAGAAGGAACAGGAAACGTAGTTGAAGTTTCACTTGAAGAGGAAGAAGAGAATGGAGTGTAAGATGAACCTTTTGAACGCATTTTTATCCAAGACAAACACACATGGTACAGTCCTTTGGATAAATTTAGAGGCGCTTGTATACACCCCATCAAGATCAAAATGTGTTTTTGTTTAAGTACCGATGAAAAGGTAACAATTGACGATTCGGCCCAAGTAGCAAAGCAAGAAGGAAATGTGTTGGATTGGTGTAATAATAAATGAGAAAATCGATACGCTCTTAACATGACATCGTGAGGTTCATGAAATGCCAATAACACGTAATGATGGATTAAATCACAATTTTTAGTGATAGGCAAAGTGACTTCTAATAATTTCAATGTTAATAACCAAGATTCAGGATGACATTTTTCAAAACATCGAGTGATGTGTTTTAATAAACTGGGTGGAGTCGAGTTGACCAGTCTAGGTAATAAAAATGAAATGTTGTGTGCAAATTGAAGGATGGCATACCCCAATACATGTGTATGTTCTTCAAACAATTGAAGTAATTTATCAAACAATGGGATTAAGATACTAGGATGAGGACACCGTCGTATTAAGTTTAATAGTGGAGTGAAGTCCTTAGGATCTTTTTTTTGTTGAATTCGATGAATAATAAATAGACCTTCTTGTAATTCAGCAGAAGGTAGAAAGGGTTCCGACGAGAGGGAAGGATCCATGTATGAGAAGAATCAAGATGAATTGAAGCCAAGAGTGTTGAGTCAATGATGGCTACATACGAAAGAAATATATAAAAAAAGTAAAACTTAAAAAAATTAAAATTAAGACTTAGTAGTAGTAGTAATAGTAGTAGTGCTCATTGTTTGAAAAAAATAGAAAATGGAAGAATTCGTTTTTAGTTTATGAGGTGTGTGTTTATGTATCGTGGTGAAGTAAAACCGATACATACATTTCTTTTTTTATTCCTTTGCTTACGTACTGAATGTCTAAGGGAGAACCAACAGGGGCACACAATTTGATGGAGGGAAGAAAAAAAAAAAGAGAGAGAGAGAGAGAAAACCAAGTTTATGATAAAAAGTTTATATCGAATCGTTGTTGTTTTCTTGTTTTTATATTCATTTCTTTTTCTTTTTATTTAAAAATCCGAACAAAGTAAAAAAGTTCAAATACAAAACATCCATGAATTTACTGTGTATTCTTAAATTTTTACTTTGGATCTTTATCGTTCTTTCTACTTATTCGTTTTTCTAAAGTAGTAAAGGTAGTAGAGGTAGTAATAGTAACAGTGGTGTTTGGCAAAGTGAAGTGGGATGAGCATTTTTTTTTTTTTTTTTTTTTTTAAATTCCGGTAGGTTCACTTAAGTTACACGACGATTCCTTTAACAAAATTTCAAATAAATTGAGTATATGTCAAGTTCAGATTCTTTTACATAAGTAGATATCGCTAATACCCATCCTAACCATTCGAGAAGTATGCCATAGAAGGATATATATATATATATATAGAATGCTTAGTAAGGTGAGTTTACTTTTAAATAACTGAAAAAAAGAAAAAACGCGTTGGTTGAAAAAATGAATGAACTGTGGAATGTAAATGTAAACGAAAATGCGATATACATTCCACAAGGGAAATAATCAAAAGAAGCAAAGAAAGTTTCATTTATATATATATAAGGGTGGAAGCATTTATGGGAAGTACTTTTATTTCAATGTGTATTGTATGACAATGTATGTAGTTGAAAAAAAAAAAGAACAATGCATTAAAGTCTAGTGGTTGTTTGAATAGTGGTGATGGTGGTGGTGGTTCTTTTCATTTTATTAACCAAATAAAAAGAATATGTGTGTCTTTACTTTTAACTAAATTAATAACTTAATAAAAGAACAGCCAAGAAGGGAAAATGAACAATGCATAAAAATAAATAAAGATCGGCATATTTTCACCTCTCTCTCTCTCTCTCTCTTTCGTATTCTCTCTTTTATTTCAATTTATTTTATTGTTTATGCCAAGGAAAAAATAAAAAAAAAAAAAGATTCAAATCGATAAAAAAAAAAAAAAAAAAAAAAAAATGTAAAATAAATGTCATCCTTACATACTACATAGATAGATATCTAAAAGGAGAAAGGTAGGAAGAAAAGAGGTAGAAAATAGGGGGAAGAGATAAAACTAAAGAAGCCCTTTGAGTATCATTGACTATTTCATGGAAAAAGAGTAGGAAAAAAAAAAAAAAAAAAAAGAGAACTCCTTGAGATTTCCTTTTAACTGTTTTCTCTCTCACATTAAATCTTATTATTATTATTATTATTCTATTTCATTTTAAGATTCGTATGCATTTCGTGGGTAGTAGGTAACAGGTACAGTTACAGGTACACTACACACACACACACACACACCTCTAACCCTGAGAGAAGGTTAATCCTACTTAAAGAAAAAACTTTGATTTCTGTTTCATCCATGAAGTCCACGAAACGAAGACCGAATGGAAATCGACTTGTTGACATTTCAAATACATTCGTTGTTTTAAACAATGGAAATGTAATTTGAAATACAAGATAGGTTGCCGAACGTACCTCACACAGGTATCTTTCCAAACATCCACTGGACTTCGACCCCCTTTGGGTCCTTTTTTTGAAGTAAACAAAGACAACGACAATCCAGTACAAGTACAAGGAGAAACGAGTGGCCATAAAGGATACTGTTGCCATTCTTGTTTCAATAACACTACAAAGTAGACCACCATGGTTTTTAGTACATGCAGAAGGAAAACACTCCAAAAGATGGGAGAACACCAATGAATTAGAGACCGAACAAAGGGGTAAGGACGAGGCGTCGTCGTCGTTGTTGTTGTTGTCGTTGGATGGGTCGTGGAACGCGGGTTAGTGGGATGAGGACCATGGGGGTGAGTTAAAGTAGGAGTGAGGGTGTCTTCATCGTTCGAGGTCGTAGTGGTCGTAGGAGAAGTAGATTTAGAGGGAATGGAAGTAGGGTGTGAATAAAGGAAAGAAGGGAAAGAGGATTTAGGTGGAGAAGTAGAAGAAGAAGACGAAGGGAAAGGTAACATGTGAGGAAGACGCGTGGATGAGGAGGGATGAGTGGAAGGAGTAGAATGTGAGGTGTTGGATTTAACCGAAGGAGATAAGGAAGGGGAAGGAGGTCTTGAATTGGATAAGGAAGAGAGGGAAGAAGAAAGGGAATTGGTTTCTGAAAAGGATTGATCGATCCAAGAACCAGGAGTAGTTTCGTGGATCAACGTAGATGTAATGTGTTTAGAATTTTTGTTCTGAATTTTAACCCCTTTCGATACTGATGCAGATGAAGATGCAGATGCTGATGGTGTTGTTAAAGTTGGCTGAGGATTCGATTTCGATGACATAAAGTTTAAAAATGGATTAGAATTTGAAGACATAGGTCAAGTGAGAGGTTAGTTTCAAGAAGTAAAATTCTGTCGACTTAAGAGAAGTCAAAAATTTAAGGTTTATTAGTGTTCAAAATTCACTTCTGTAAGCACTGCCTTTTTTATTTGAATTTTTTTTTTTTTCGATTCTTTTTTAGAAGACACTAAGTTTTATTTTTACGTGTTATTCTCGTACTTAAAAAAAAAAAAATAAAAAAAAAAATAAAAAATGAAAAAATTCTTATTATTCAAAAATATAAATTAAAGTCTTTCCTTTTGGGATCGCAAGAAAACAAAAAAAAAAAAAAGTAACATAAAAGTTCTTTTTTAAAACGAAGTTTCTTTTTCTGAATGCTAAGAAATTAATCACGAACAATGAAGAAACTCATTTTTTCTTTTCTTTTTTTTTCAAACCCTCACTCCTCTTTGTTTTTTCTTTAAAAAAAAAAAAAAAAAAAAAAAAATGCTAAAATACTCCAATTTTTTAAAAACAATAAACTTACTAATAATATCAAAATAAATGGAGGGGGAGAAGAGGGATGGGGATCGATGCTATTATTTATATATAAAAATGTATAAATGAAAACTCCTTCATTTTCATGGTTGAAATTAATTATTTAAAAAAAAAAAAATCTAGTGTTGGTTTAAACATTGTTTTTATAAATTTTTCAAGATTGTCACTTGAATTTCACGCGTCTTCTTTTTTTTTTTTTTTTAAGTGAATGAAAAGTAAATGTATTGTATTGGAAAATAAATAGGAGAGAGAAGTAGTCGGTGCAACTCGTTTGAATGCATTCCTAATTCCTAAATCCATTCTAACTTTGTTGATAATCTAGTAAATATAAAGTAAAAGAAATTTTTTTTTTTTCTGTTTTTCATTTTGTTAACAAAGCTACAAACCATTGAACTTCATTAGTCGTATGTATGAGCGAAATGAAGAGACAATTCATTTACGTATAAGACGTGAATGAATTTGAAATTTAGACACCAACTCTTTAAAAAAAAAAAAAAAAGGAAGAGCGACGAATCTATTTTTTAACTTTCAAATTCTTTCTTTGTTTCTGATAAAAATTTCGAGTTCCTCCATTCCATCCATCCTGTTGGAGAAAGAAAGAAAAAAAAAAAAATAATAATAATAATAATAATAATCAAAAAAGAGTTCAAGTATGATGAGAATAGCATAATACATAAAACAAGGGTCAATGACTACAAATAGGTAGATTCAACCTAAAGGCTTTGATAGGAATGAACCTCAAGTTCAAGGATGAACATAATAAGTTCTAGATCGAAGACAGAAAGGGAAAGTACAGGTAACGGGGGTTTGGTTTGGTGTTTTTTGGTGTTAAGTTTCTATTGTAACATAAAAAAAAAAATAAAAAAAAAATAAAGAATTGATGATCCAATTCAATATTTACTCTATAAATAAACGAAAACGTTTTGGATGTTTTATTCGCGTGCGCTTTTCTATTTGATAGGGCATGAAAAAAGAGAATATTCGGTTTTCTTTGGGTTTTTTTATATGAAAAGCAAGAAAAAGAAAACAACAACAAAAACAACACGATCAATACGAACAATACGAACAACCACCCACTAATCCTCATAAAAAGAAAAAGAAAAAGAAACCACCAACTCAACACATTGTTGTACCTAGTAAATATAGAAAAGAAACCCTCGTTTAAAGTAAAAGGTGGTCGTTGTTTCCCTTTTTATTGAGACATTAAAAAACAACCCCAAAAAAACCAATCATGCTGCGTGGTTCTGGTTCTGGTTCTACTTCTACTTACAAGGTACTATGGTGTGTGTGTGTGTGTGTGTGTGTGTGTTGGTCTTTTTATATTTTCTTTTAGTTTTTCATGTCTATTATTATTATTAAAAACTAGATTGAATTCAATGGAAGAGATACTCAATCTTACTTCCATTTCCATTTCCATTTCCATTTTTCACTTCTTTTTTCTTGCTTGTTTATGTAGGGATCAAATTCAACTTTATTACTCTCTTGTCAGGGTGTAGCCTCTCCTTTGGCTCAATGGAACGTAGTGCACTCTACGCATTTAACCCATTCTTCAAGCCAAATCAAACATCCACCCTTGTCTACTTCTTCTTCGTTTTCTCATCATATTCAACATCAGTATGAAAAGGACATTAAAGGTTACTGCATTCAATTGAACTCTCAATCTATTAAATTGAATTACTCATTTCAAGGAGGAGGTAAGTATAAATGAAACACCTAAAAAGATTGAAAGACCTCCTTACACTTTACTTCATTTATCTTGATGTATGTATAAATGGAATATCGATAGAAGAAAGTAGGTTTTTTTGTTGATTAGTAGATGGATTGTCTTTACCTAAGAAGAAGAAGAAGATCTTTGACCTCAATGATTTTAAAATATTAAAAAATTAAAAATCCAATGGATTATGATTATGATTATTTCATGCTTACTGAGTTAGTTCGTTGAGAGCTACTTTATCTTACCTTATTCCCTCCATTGTGTTTCTTTAGGATCACCTCATCCATTTTTGGCTATTCAACTCTATTTACCTCAAGCCTCTAAAAAATTTACTTTGGAAGTCACGTATGTCCGTTAAACTCTTTCTGCTTTCTTTACAGTACAAAAAATGAATAAGCTTTCCTATGTATTTCTAAAATGACTGTTCACTTTTGCCTTATCCCTTCTCTCTCTCTCTCTCTCTATCTATCTATATTTTTTTTACTTTGACTCTCTCTATAGTACATTGGATACCACAGAATCTAGTAAAAGAATCAATAAACGGCATTTA
The DNA here is from genome assembly GCA_026937265.1 of Coelomomyces lativittatus. Classification (NCBI taxonomy): domain Eukaryota; kingdom Fungi; phylum Blastocladiomycota; class Blastocladiomycetes; order Blastocladiales; family Coelomomycetaceae; genus Coelomomyces; species Coelomomyces lativittatus. The sequence continues at coordinate 10,853 of JADGJU010000049.1, forward strand.
TTCTTTTCAACTGCAAACAAAGAAGTGAAAGTTACTCCGTTACATGCTGCAATTCCCATTTCATCTTACATAAAGAGAGATGAGGTAGGTAGATACATATATTTTTACACATGTTTTATTGAATATTAATTAACATATATTGAGTTCTATTTATCTATGAATCTATTCATGTATCTTTTAAGAAATTGGAAAGGAAAATGAAAAGGTTAACTTTCTGAAGAGCGAAAAGAGGAAGCATGAAGTGATAAAGCCTTGACTTCCTCTCTTTTTTTTCCCTTCTTATTCTTAACATGGTTTCGGATTCGCATTTATTTTCAACTCTCTTATACAATATTTAAAAAGTGGTGTTCTCTATTACTCGACCTTTCCATGACCACGACTTTTCTTTACCCCACCCATCAATACGCCCAACTCACCCATCTTCAATTAAGCAGTGATCAAGTCAAAGTACGATGGGTATGTACATTCAATTCTGTCCATCACTGTCCGTATTCCATGGCTTGGATACCGTCCACGTCCACTTCCGAGACCCCTTCAAAACATTCTTCCCCTCTTCATACCCATCCAGGGTCTTCTCTTCCTTCTTCATTTTTACCTTCCCTCGACCACCCTTCCATGACCACCACCCATCCCTGTGTGGTCCGTGGTCAAGTCCAGTTACCTTTCATTTACTTGGGTGTCCACCACGATTCTCCTTTTCACCAACACCCCACTTCATCCATGACCTCACGCGCTTCGGTGTCCCCAACAACCTCCCAAGAACAGTCCACATGGAAAACAGGTCTACCTCAACCCTCCAAAATACCCTCCTTATCCTTTACAAAAACAACCGACCCTCTCACTTCAAAGGGAACCAACGTTTCTAGGTTCCCAAAGAATCGTCCCAAACATCGTACATGGAGTCGTACTCTCCATGGTCGTACTTGTACACCTCCATCCACCCAGGTCTGTTTCACACCGTGCATGGATAACCCGTCTTCTCCAGACGTCAGAACTAACTCCTCAGAACCTGTTTTCACACCCATGCTGGAGTCAAAGAAGCATGAACACCACTCCCCCGTAAATTTCGAAGACCCACCATGGACCTCGGAAATTCAAAGGCCTTCGAATGAAGAAGTAACGGAAATGGAGACCGAAAATGAAAATGAAAATGAAATGGATCAAAAGGAAACAACCAAAAAGAACATTTTGGACGATGAACAGGATGATGAAAGTTTAGAATTGATGTACGATGAGGTGCATCAATGTTATTTTGATCCATTGACTGGCAAATATTATCAACTTCTTTAATTTCTTCATTTTCATTTTCATTTTCATTTTTTTCTTTTTTTGATGATGGTGGTTTAATACATTAGTTGCATAGGAGTTTTCTGGGTTTGCATGTACTTTGGTTTGAAAGATTCAATCATAAACATCGATGCATCTTACTTCTCTGTTTTCAAATCTAAAGGTGGGTCTCCATCACACCATTCGAACAGTGACATTCATCCTTGGAAATAAAAATAATAATACTTAAAAAACACTGATTGCATCGAATCTTAGTATAGAACATTCACTGTAAAAGTGTAAATCATGGATCGAAGCATTATGACCATTAAAAAAAGTGATTTTTTGGCAATGTCTATTAAGTTTTTTTTTTCGTGCTTTTGGTTGACTCTAGTATGTTTACCTTCATTTTAGATGAATGTATTTGATACACCACTCCTCACGTATCTTTGACATAAGTAAAAGAATGTGAAAATCCGAAAAGAAAAACATAATGTAAACAAAAAGAAAAAATGTACGAGTTCCTATGTTAAAGTTTGCTGACAGGTCTTAAATTTACTACTCACAACTCCATTGTTTATTATTATTATTATTATTTTTAATTGGTTCTATATGGTTGAGTTGGCTCCTAACATTATTTTCTTTATAAAAAAAAAAAAAAAAAGAATTTAGTGCATAAGCGCATGATGCTAACTGGGAAAAAAAAAACGGAAGGACAGGGGGATATATACATTAACTTTACATCTTCATTTGTAAATTTTAGAAATCAAAGTGATAGAAAAAAAGAAAATAAAAAGTGCGTTCCGTGGATTAACTATGAAACTTCTACGAAATTTATATGTATAGTAACCAAACAGCGTAGTTCCAAAGGATTAAACTGAATTAGCGTTTCCTTTACACAAAATTTCTGGACGCTTTTAAAAATTAAATTGAGAGAATCTGCTTTTTTAGTTTTTCTCTGACTTTTTTTTTCCTTCTACATCCTTCCATTGACAAATTAAAGATTCGCATGTATTAGCCACAACAGCCACGACACCTAAATTTAAAAAAATAAAAATAAAATAATAATAATACTTTAGGTACAAGGTTTACTAAAGAACATCTATGGTATTTTTTCTTAGCTGAATATTTCATTCGATGTTCATACCATCGAAGAGGTACGATCAAAATGAAGTAACTAAGGGTAAGAGAAGTGATCTATTTAAACTATTCTATTCGATTTTACTTTGAACTGGATGATGGTTTTGTAAGGATGACAACATACCCACATAACTGGCATGCAATGATTTTATTTTCTTCTACTTCTTTCTTAGGAACTCGACAAATACATGAGGTACCAAAGTTCATGTCTCTCGGTTGAATACAGCGTAAACAGCATAAATTGTCGTAGCCAGGCTTTGGTTAGATTCATCATAGGTATAAGAAAAAATAAGATAAAAAAATTAAGAAAAGTTAGATATCATATTTAAGTGGAAGGATTGAAATAGACATACAAAAGCATTGTCTATCCATAAGAGGGATAGTAGATCCTTTGAAGTTCACTTTTCATTTTCCTTTTTTGCCTTGAGTCCACAGCACACTTTCATTTTTTTATTTTTGTATTTGTTTTTATAAATAATTAAAAATTTAGGTCCCCACTTTTTTCCATTTAGCAATTAAATTCGCATCTCCATAACCTTGCTGTACTAAATAATCGTACAACTCTTTCGAAATAGCTTTTCTTTTATAAAATAATTCGTAAACGTAACGAGACCGTTGATGATGAAGTCGAAAAATAGGCCATGATGCTTCGTTTTTACGTTTTCCTTTAATAGACTCGACTTCCGCTAGATATAGCAATTCAAAAGAAGAAGAAGAAGAAGAAGAAGAAGAAGAAAAAAAAAAAGGAGAGTAACCATGAGTAAATGTGAGTTTAGAGAAAAGCAAAGTGACTTTTTTTTATTTTTCTCCACATCAATTCATACGTCTACTCGATAAAATGATAGCCCAGCCATTACCTTCTCTCATTTTTTCTTCGAATTCTCTTAATTGAGGCTCAATGACATCAAATCCATCTGGGGGAGGTTTAGATCGAGAGGTACGAATTCTTGGCATTAGGATGTTAACCTAAACGTAAAGAACGACCTTTAAAAAGAAATCAATAAATTAAATGACAGTAAGCTGTTAAAAAGCTGGCTGACAAAAAAAAAAAAAAGAGACAAAATCATGAAACTCAAAATTCAATGTGAAAAATAGATAAGTCATTAACGTACTCTTTAGTCTCAGGAGAGTGAATAAGTAATGAAGAGAGTTGGGAAAGTGAGAAAGAGAGAAGAGGGAAGGGTCTTTTTAAATTTTACTATTTTATTTAAGAAATGAGAAATGGATGGAGGATTGCGTGAGACAGAGAGAGAGAGAGAGAGAAAATTTCAGGTAGTTTAAGAATTTTCAAGAAAATCCACCAACGAAGAAGATGCTCACTTTTTTTTTTTTTTTTTTTTTTTTCCTTTTGAATTTAAAGATTTCATATTTTTTTATGTGTTGGAACACTTCCAAAAGAAAATTTAAAAAAAATAAATAAATTCAATTTCTTTTTATTTCTACTTCATTCAATCAGCTACTGTTTTGGATCTCTTCCCTTTCTTCAATATTCTTTCATTCCCTACTTTTTAAGAAAATAGAGTATACAGCATTGAATCGAACTTGGCTCGAACTTTCCTTTTTTTTTTTTTAAAAAAAAAGAAAAATCATATATCTAGTTTTCTTCCTTTATCAATGAAAAAAGGAAAAGAAATTAGAATTCAACCCATAGAAACGTAAACAAAGAAAGAAATATAGATAGATAGATAGATGGCTCGAAATAGTTGTGAATGTGCTGAACCCACCATTGATCATGACTCAGCAAATGGTATTGCCTTCTGTACAACCTGTGGAACGGTACCTTCCAAATTTATACCCTCTCATTTTCTTTTATCTCCCATCTTTACAAGCTTGATTATTATTATCCATGTTCTTCTATTTGCTGAATGTAACACTCAACACTTCTCACTCTTTTTCTTTTTATTTTCTTTTACATATATTCTCATTGTGTTTGTAGGTACTGGAAGAAAATACCATTGTAGCTGAGGTCCAGTTTGTGGAAGGAGGAGATGGACGACATATGGCTTTAGGATCAAGGGTTAGTGCAACGGGTATTTATATATAGTAAAAGTCTTAAGTTATTTAGTTAGTAACTTCGTTTCAATGTATTGAACATCTTCATTAATCCTGAATTCCTTGTTGATGTTGATACTAAGTACTTTTCTATTCCGAGATAGATGAAAGTATATAAGAAGAAGAAGAAGAAGAGTTTCCTTTTCTTTTATTTACCATGAAACGAAATTTAGGATGCATTTCTTTATGCATGTGCTAATGATGTATACTTTGTATTGACGTTCATCACCCTTTTCATTTAGGTCGAAACTCAGGTCATCCATATGGTAGAACATCTTCAGATTCGTCTACTCTAGTTGGTACACTACCCTTTCATCCTTAAATGTTCACTTTTAGTCTTGAAGTTTAGTAGAAGTTGACTCATTTCACTTTGATTTTAAGATGACCTTTTTTTTTGTTTGTTTGTTTAAAAAAAGAAAAAAGAAAAAGAAAGACTAAAGATAAACGAAATTCTTTTGTCGTCTGTCGTCTTTGGCTCTTTCAATTCCATTTCTTTATTCTTGTAGTCTTAAGTGTGGATTTAAGTTTGTTTTAAGTTTCGTTTCTTTTACGTATTGCTAATTTATTTAATTTTTAAATTTAACCCCGGAATGAAAAAAAAAAAAAAAAAAAAATGGATCGGGTTGCATTTCACATTTTTTACAAGCTCGTCAAACAATCCTCCAATTTGCTACTGCCCTAAACTGCAACGTGGAAAACGTAGTTGAAGTGGCGCATCGTATCTATACCGTCACACATAGTCAAGGACTCACGAAAGGACGTCAAGTAGCTCGTGTGTGTGCGGTTTGTTTGTATATAGCTTTACGTAAAGAGGGAACCCCTGTCATGCTCATTGAGTTTGCTGATTTATTGAAAGTGTCTGTGTTTAAATTAGGAACGTTGTTTATGTTGATTCGACGGCAATTTCCAGATGATGCGGAAGTTTTAGAGATCGATCCCTCGATCTATATAGCCAGGTTTGCTGCCATGTTGCATTTTGGATCGAAAACAAAAGATGTGGTTAACGATGCCATGAAATTGGTGAGACGCATGAAACGGGATTGGTTGGCCGACGGTCGACGTCCAGCAGGTATCTGTGGTGCTTGTTTAGTCATTGCAGCTCGTATGCATAACTTTCATCGTAGTGTCCAAGAGATCGTGAACATTGTCAAAATGAGTGGGGTGACCGTCAAAACTCGATTAAATGAATTCAAAAAAACTTCCGCCGCCAATTTATCCACTCATGAATTTAGAGTTCATTACGATTGTAATGACGTCGACACACCTTGGCCTCCATGTACCAAAGACCCTCGACCTCGTAAACGGAAAAGGTCATCAACCTCTTCAACCGATGAAAAGTTTCCTGAAACTCCAATCACAAGTGTAGTTGAATCAGGTTTGAAAGTGTCGTTGGAAGAAGAAACCCCCGAAGAGCAAGAAAAAGAGAAGGAAATCCACGTCCCTAAAGAGAATGGGTCTGATCGATCCACGGTAGCAAAGGAAGGACAAAAGGATCAACCCAAGGTTGGGTTCAATTCATCTTCATTTTCGTCACGCTTTACTTCAGAAGTACTTTCCTTATCTTCTTCGATCCAACCTCCCATCGATGACGCTTCTTTATCTGATTTAGATGATGACGATGACATTATTAACATGTTGGTCAGTCCAGAAGAAGCCAGTCTTCGTGCATCTGTATGGTATGGTTTAAATCGAGAGTATTTACTAGAGCAAAAAGACCGTGAAGCTAGGAAATCACAAACAAAACCTCGATTACCTAAACCCAAAGATCCTCCTGCTTCAAATGTCATGGAAGCCGTCCATCGTGTGGCCATTAAAAACATTTCCACCAAAATCAATAAAAGTATACTCTCCCAATTGTTCCAAACAAACCAGATGGAACCCTCCACGGTCGCACCGGCTGCGGAATCGGGATTGCCTAATTCAAGGTATCCTGTTCCTACGTTTGAAGGAGAACATACAGACATGTATGAAGTCGAAGAGGAGTACGAAGAAGAAGAGGACTATGACGAGGAAAATGGTACGACGAGTGGCATTCCAAATATTTATGAGCTAGTGTATGATGTGTTATGAGAGAGCATGTCATTGACTTAGGAGACCGAGTGTTACTATTTAAACTTGTTTGTTTCCATGTAAGTTTCGATTTTCTTTTTCTTTTTTTTTTCTTTTTCTTTTTTTTTTGTAAATTTTTTTCTTTTGTAGTTAGGCACTTTTAGAGAGTGTTTATTTGATGACACTCGTTTTCACTATCCTTAGTTTAATTACAATGAATTTTTGTCGTTTGATTTTTTTTTTTTTTTTTTTTTTTTTACTTCCTTCAGTAAATATCCCCGCCACCCTCTCCTCTTTTTCTTTCTTTTCTTTCTTTTCTTTTTCTTTTTCTTTCTCTCTTTAAGTTTTCGCTCTTTCTCTCTAATCCTGTTATCTTTTTGCCCTTTTTTTCACCCCTTCGTTTTCTACTTCATTTTTTTTATCTTTTTCTTTGGGTTTGGTTGGGATGAGAAAACA